>WAAD01008247.1:270945-300574 GCA_013389945.1 Fregata magnificens
GGTCGGGGGTGCCCTGGCTGCGGCCGTTGGCGGCCGTTGCCGGGTGAGGGCGGTGCTGCGTGGCGCGGAGGCCAAATGGGCCGCAGCCCACGTCTTTCGTGGGGGAAGCTGTCTGGCGCCTTCCCCGGCAGCCCTGTGGGTGGTATCCCCTGGCAGGGGTTGTGCAGGTGGATGGTTGCCCACAGTGTTGGGCTGTGCCTCACTCCAGGGAGCCGGAAGGTAGCGCCCTTCCAGGAGCCGCCACACACGTCCTGTCCAAGGCCAACAGCAGCTTTCTAGAAAACAGGAGTGAGCACAGGCTTGCGTTTCCCACGGTTTTCAAATGGAGGCCAGTTTTTGGTAGAACACAACTCGTGGGCCAAAGGCTGAAAGGTACTGCTTGCCCTGCTCTGAAAGAAGCCTCCATAGGCATTTTTGCTGAGGCATGCTCCTCTGACTCACTTGGTATTTGTAAAAACAAGAGGCTGTCTCCAGTCAGGCTGGCACAGAAATCCAAAGCAGAAGGCATGAATGGTGGTTGACCACACCAGAATTGTTAACGCAGGCTACACAATCATGCAAGACACAAATTACACAGTAACCGAACTGAAAGCGCTAAAGTCTGTGTTACTGCCCATACGTCCGCTTTCCTTGACTCCTTATTTTTGTTAATCTGAAACAGAAGATCAGTAATTGAGCCCAGGAAGGTGCTTACTCTCCAAACTTGGTCATCATTATTGTCTTCCAGTAATCTGAATAAGAGAAGGGTTTATCTGCACAGGAGAGAGAAAGCAAAGTGAGAAGCTGGTTAAACTTGCAAAACTCTTATCAGACCGTAGGAGTCATTGAAAGTCCATACTGTTTACAGGAATCGGAGAGTTGCAATTGTTTCTACCTTAAATGGTAAAAAGAAGCAGTATATATGTGGTTTGTTTTACTGTAGGAAGGCATCAAACTCACAGGTCTGAATTGCTCTCCATTTTCCCACATTCCCTTGATGGCATGGAAATTTAATTTTCTAACTTTGGTTCTTGCACTGCACTTGAGAGGCTATCATCTATTGCAGATGGTGGAAAATCCCCACTAAATCTTACATACTATTATTCTGTGTCCTAGAACAAAGTAGGAAAAAAGGTTGCAGAGAGATTTTCTGCTTTCGGAAGCAAATGAGTGGTCATGGGAGTACTGGGAGAAAACAGGTAATCTTGCATGATACATACACAAAAAGGTTTCTGGCAAGCGTTCACTGGTAGCAGGTAAAAAGTAGAGGAAGCTATAATCGGAGAGGTTCCTGTGTCATCATGTCTGTCTTTTCCTTCCCTTGCTATGGCAGCCAGGATAAATCTGGACATATAACTATGAGCTTGCTGCAGCCCCTTTCAAATAAACTTGTGTTAGCTGGGAAAATGAAATCATAGAACTGCGGTGTTAAAGTACAGAATAATCTCAGAGTGTTCTTCTGAAGCACCCAGTTAATGACTTAGTGTTTGTGTGTGTGTTTGTGCTAGTGCTCCTGGCCTGCTGTGTTCCCTGGATATAAATAGCTGTTCACTTTCTGGTGAAACTACACATGTGCACTGTCTGGTTACATTTTATACAGGAATGACCAGCCAAAGATTTCCAAGACTAGTATTAAATGAAATAGGATATTCCTGGGTAGCTTTTATTTTGTAGACATGGAACTTCTGGAGGTTTTACATCTGGGAAGGATCATATCACAGCATCTGGTGCTTGGCTGTGAATTAGAATTTGGTGTTGAAAAATGACCAGGTACAATGTGGAAAAAAATATAAAGTGATAGCAGTTGGAGTGATAAACTTTTTAATCGTACAAGTTTTGTTTACTAGTCAGATGTGAACTCTGCAAATAGCTGTAGCAGTAGAAGCCATTGGTCATTAGCTAGTCCTCAGCTGCCCAACACCACACCTTGCAGAGGGTTTCTGTCTCCTGTCTAAGCATTTCTTACGTATACCATTGCAACCAAAGGCATCAGCTTATCAAAAATGAGCTGCATAAGCTGATACAGCTCATTTTGTCTGAAATGGGTTAAAAAGTACCTGTGACAGACTTCATGGGGCTAACCTCTGGCAAGAGGCTGGAGGCAGGCAGCTGGGGACAGCACGTTCCACCATTATGGCTGGGTGAGCCCACAGCCCCGGCATAAGGAAAGCCTGGGCTTCATTCAGAGAGCTGTTATTAGTTGTAAGAGACTATCAGTATGATCATAGCTAAATTTGTTTTCCAATTAACTCTAACTTTTCTTTGCTGTGAATACATCATGTTCCTGTTCAGAAAGTCAGGACTGACTGCAGGGGATTGTATTTTAAATCAGCTGCTGACTCCTATCTGCTGCTCCACTGGGTCTGGAAGGTGAATTTAAGTTTTCCTAGATCTGGATTTCCCAGCTCTGTCGGATACCCTTCTTTGGCAGCAGGACATGGAAAGTTCTACCTTGTAATTTATTAGTGTCTTAGTTGGAGTCATAACTACAATAACAACAGCTACGCCACCACGCTGAGGAGATTACCTGTGAGGAAGGGAGAGGGGTCTGCATATTCCTCCTCCCAGGCAGAATGCTACTAGCACTAATAGTCTAATGAACAATTGGCTCAGACACATTTTGGGCCCGCTATATACGTAAAAATGTGTTCTGCGATCGTTCCATCCCAGTGCCAGCACCTCAGTGCTCCAGTACCTTTTCTTTTCCTGTCTTCAGCATTAAATCCATATACTTCATTTGGCTGTGAGACATTACTAGTTGCTGTCTTAATGCATATGGCAGAAAGAAAACAAATAACTCTGAGGGAAGCAAAATTAATAAAGACTAGTTTTCTGTAGATTTGTGTCTCCCTGCTGATTGTCTTTAATTAAATAGCAGAAGACTATAGTGTGAGCATGTCTTTTATTAGATGTCAGAGAATAAAGAGAGAGACATCATAAATATCCCAACTGGGGGAAGGATGTAATGTCTAATTGGCTTTCCAGATTCCTTGGACATGAGAGAGGAGGAAGGTATTCTGGTGTCCGGTAAGGTGTTCCAGTGTGAAACATTAATGATGCCTTCCCCACTATTTATTGAAGACATATAATTTATGTGTTCCTTTTCCAGGTTAAGGTGGCCTGTCCACCTAGGTAAGGCCAGGTGATTTTGTCAGTGGGTAAGATGACACGTCATGATTACCAAGTCCCTTTTAGTCCCTACCTACTATCCCTCCTGCCTCCCTTGCTTCCAACAAGATTCCATTTCCCTAGATCATGACAACCCGCAAATGTAATTTTTTACAGTCAAATTAATTTTATACGATAGTTGGCACATGACTCACAAAGATATGTACAATATCTACAGATGTGAATAAAGCTCTTCTGGAGAAGAGTTGAGTCACCTTTTCCTGTTCGGTTTTTGAGAGCCCAAGGTCAGATAAAAGCCTGTAAGTGCCACCATACCACTTCCCACATGCTCCAATGGAGAATCTGACGAAGTCGATATTGTTGGCATTTGTCACCTCCTGGACTTGCTCCTTGATACTTCGTCACCTTCTCAGCTGCTGCATCAGCAAGTGATGATAATTTGCTTTCGTATCTGATGGTTATATCCACCACCAGTGCCTGACCACCCTTAAATATTAGATCAGGTTTGTAGAGCTTGTTTTGGTGGTCTCACAGGAGTGGCTCATGAAACACTAGCCAACCCTTCTTTTGAGCTTCTTCAGCCAGTAGGTCACAGAGTTGGTTATGTCTTTTGATCCTGGTTTCCTGAATTGGTGGGCAATACCCAATAATATGTGTGCAAGTCTCACTCTCAGCTTGACAGTGCTGGCAGATCTTGAGTTTCCTGTCTACCCCAATTCCCTCATGGGGTAGACGTTAGCTCTTAGCTGTAAGGCGGTTAGTGAGCTTCTTGTGGGGAATGCCCCTGTAACATTCAATCCAGTTGTTACAAATTTTGTCTTTTTTCAAAGTTGGCAATTCCACGGCCCTGACACGGCAACCTGGTCCAATTGAAAAATTCTTTCTTCAGCCAGTTACTACGTCTTAGAACGATGACCTTTGGAGTGGAAATTTCCCATTCTGAGACTGGGGCCTCACCGCAAACCACTTCCGGAATTACCATGACTGCTTTTGGGTCCCAAATTGATGGAGTTTTCTCTTCCCTTCCTCCCGCAGCAGTCCACAACTTTCTAAATTCATTCTCGATACCTTCTTGATGAACTATTGATTTTTTAGTGTCATCAGAAGAGTGGACAATTTGGTGCAGCTGACAGGCCTGCATGCTTGGGATTAATCCTGCGGGTCTGATAATATGCAGGCTTCCATTGTGGGTGCTGGAATAAAGAATGATGTCACAAGTACAGGCAAATAGATGTAACCATTCCTTGACAGCAGATTGAATGGCCAAGTACGTAGCCAAGTACATTGGAGGTACGTACCCTTCACATCAGTGTGGTCAGCTAGATAAGACAATCAAGGGATAGTAAATCCTTTCAAGATGTCTTCCTTCTAAAAAGGCTTCTATGAAGCCTGCCCAATCCGCCTCAGCCACTCAGTTTTTCTGATGGTTCAGGTTTTGATAACCCAGCCCACGGGTCTATATATATAGGCCCACATATTTCTCAGAACTGCTTGGGTCAATCATGTTGAACAGTATGCCATCGATTGTCCAAGCAGGACAGTCATTGATTGTATAAGAATTTTCATTGCTGTGATGTAGAAGCTATGGCACTGCAGCCCCTGAGGCCAGTCAATTCACAGAAGACTTCAGAAATGTCAATGTTCTTCTGCATTCCATCCCAAGAATCACTCAGTAGCACCAAGTCATCTGCAAAGGCTAATGTTTTCTTTTTTGTGCAGTGCTGGAACCCATTGCCTTCCTCCTCCAGCTTGCACAGTCGAGGGTAACTGATAGATTGAATAAAATCGGAGACTTTGCATCACCTTGCTTCACCCTGCTTCACCCTAATCCGGATCCCAATAGGGTCCAACTGTTCATGCTTCAGATCTATCTGGATATTAATATTATGCTAAAGAATTTTAATTAGCGCAATAATATGATCATCATTGCCCTTCTGTTTTAGAGCCATAATCATATAAGAGTGGCTTATGTTGTCAAAGTCTTTAGCCAAATCAATGAAGACTACTCTGATGGGCTGGTGTTCCCTCTTAGCATATCAAATAAGTAGCTCTAGTAGTTTTAAATTTTTGGAACAACTAGGTCATCGTATAAAGCCCGTCTGCGACAAATTAATAGGACATGCCTTGGTCAGCGGGGCTGTTTAGATCCTTGAAAACAGCCTCAAAATGGTTGACCCAGTCACAATAGTTTGCTAATTATTGATGTTTCTCTGTCAGTCAGGCATCACGGATTTTGATATTTACACTGTCAGGCATTCTTTTACCATGTCTGGTATGACACTGGGCACCAGCCATAAATTAAAAAGTTCCATTAGTTGGACGTGCTGGGGATCTATCTTAATTAGGTCCTTCAGACTCAAATGGTCTGGGCCCAGTGCTGAGTTTTTACTAATTTCTCTGATGTTCTTAGGGATCTCTTTTGCCCTAATCATGTCTTTGAATGCCAAATTTTCTGTGGAGCCAATAGTCTTGAAAGCTCCCAGGCCTTCGAATGTTCCTGGCGACTCCCATCTTGACTTGACCATGGTGTGTATCCCGTCCAAAAAGAGACTATACCTCAGGGATTCCATGTTGTCTAGAATACTAATGACTCGTTTCCCTCTACCCAGTTGGAACAGCCACTAGAAGTGTAAGAATTCGTAGAATCATAAAATCATGGAATACCTCAAGTTGGAAGGAACCCGTGAAGATCATTGAGTCCAACTCCCTGCTTCTTGCAGGCCTACCTAAAACTAAACCATATGACTAAGAGTGTCATCCAGACACTCTTTGAACTCTGACAGGCTTGCTGCCATGACCACTTCCTTGGGGAGCCTGTTCCAGCGACCGACCACCCACTCAGTAAAGAACCTTTTCCTAATGTCCAGTTGAACTTCCCCTGACACAGCTTCATATCATCTCGTGTCCTATTACTGGTCACCAGAGAGGAGAGATCAGCACCTCCCCCTGCGCTGCCCCCCTTGAGGAATTGTCCCCGTCCCACTGCTCTCTTCTTCATCCACCTTTTCTGTGGATCCAAAGGGCATGCTTCCTGGTGCTTTCACATTAGGCTGGCTTTTGCCATAGTAGATTTAGCAAACAGGCATGAGTAGCAGTTTTTGGAGGTATCAACAATCAGTAATTCTGGATCTTCCTCCCCCTTGACCACCTTCCTATAAACCCCTTGGAAGAATGGGAAGTTTATCAGATGTCAGCCATTCCAAGATAACCTTTCTGTAATTTTCAACCTGCCTTCTCCATGCCACCCAACATCATCTTGATGTTCCCCTTCTTCCCATAGATGTTTCTTCCAATCCAGACCTTTCACCTTTTTTTCACTGGACTCTTAAGAAGTTCTCTCTGCTTGTCACTTATCTGTTGGGCCATTTTAGACAGCAAGTGCTCTGCTATCAGCTTATTGATATTTTTATGCCCCTCATACTGCTTTTCAAGCTTTCAGAGTAATTTAACCTCCTCCTGTGTCCAGCACTGCAGTCTCCTTGCCATACCTTTTTTTGGGCGGGGGAGTAAGGTCCATTCCACATTCCTAGTAATTGGGCGGACCAGGTGCTTATGTCGAGTCAGGCCAATTTTAGTTTCAAACACACGATTGCATTCCCCACAGCTCCATCAGGGCAGATTCCACAGCCCCCTTGCACTTTGGGAAGTGGCAGGCAGTACTATGATGTTTCACCTTTGTTCACTGAAACAGAATCTTTTTCCTTCCATGAGCTCTCTTTAGATTATCAATTAGTCCCGACATTTTTCCTGTCTGGTTCCTGCAACAAGGACATGATGGACTTTTACCTGGGACCTTCACAACCAGAGTGCTATTGGTTGGAAGATCTCCTCTGGTAGACAGGATAGGCATTGATGGCATTGGTGGAAGTTGGGCCACAGTTATGGAAGGCAGGGATTCCTCACCCTCCTCACTTTCCACATCAATTGTGTGTGGGCTAATGTTAGTGCCCCAAAGAATTGGAGAGGCAGTCACCTCATGCACCTCTGGTAACCTGATCAGATGGTCACTCATGGTGGAAGGGTGACACTGTTCCAAACCACAAAAGTCCATGTTTATAAACAGCAGCCCAAAAAGATCCATTTCTTCTTCCACCAATCTTTTGTGGTCCCTGATGTTCCTAAGGACCACGTCATCCCCCAAGTCCAAAGGACTTGTTTCTGTGGCCACAAAGCAACCTGTATTGGCCAGACCATAACATCATACACAATGCGAGGGCAAACACAAGCCAGACAGCCCACCCTCAAACAGCTGACTGACTTTGCCCAATTACACCCATGGGCACAGGCTCTGGACAATGATCTGTAGGATCTGTTGCCAAAATTTGGTTTCACCCAAAGAAAAACTATTGAGTGGTCAGTGAAGCCAGTCAATAGGGAGGAAACAAATATAACTCCAAACATGCTGGGGCAGAGGCTATCTTGGATTACCCTGAAGGACATCCAGCAGGACCACAAGAAGGTGTAACCTCTACTGCAGAGCCCAGCTAGTAACTATGGTCGCGTCTTAAGAGAGTCATGGTTACTCCTGCAACAAGTGTAGAGATTACTCTGAAGTCTTCCCTCAGTGGCACTGTGAATGAATTGTCTCCTCTGTATTTATCTTCATATTTCATGAGCCCTGCTTAAAGTTTACATTTTTTAGTCACTTCTATTTCTAGTGCTGTCAAATTTCATTGCATTCGACTAATGGCTTCCAGAGTTAAAGCAGGATATTAACCAATACATGGAGTACGATTGTATCCATTTGTTTTCTTGGGAAACAAGATTTTTATTTCCATGTACACCAATGTAAATATATGGAAAACATGTTCCTGAGTGTGTCTGATATGCTCCACCCCTGTTGTTCCCGCCTGTGATTCCCAGGGTGGAATAATTGGTGATACATTATCTTTCATGTTTATTTCTTGCTGCCTTTTCCCGTGTGCTGGTAGGTACACGCATAGCCATGTTGTGACCCGAATTGGAGAACTGATCGGGCTTTAGGAAAAAAAGGAGGTAAAGAGCCCTGCTGCAAAATAATATGTTTTTACTGAAGGCCTTGTCCCACAAAGCCAATTTGGTCAACATCTTTAAGGGGTATGGAGTCCCTCTTACCCACTTTTATGACATAGTTTGGCATATATTTCTTTTGCTGTCAGTACTAGCTTCATTATCTCCCAATCCTCATTATTCAAGAGTGTTCACACCCACTCCTGCTACCCTGCGTTGTTCCAGCACAAATGTTTGTGTGGTCCCTCAGAGAACAAATTCTTGCTTTTTTGGCTAGGCTCTTCTTAGCTGGCTCTGTTCCCTCAGGCAATTTACCAAGCAGTCACACCTGGATGAAGAGGGGGTCAGGAATACACGGTGGGGGCATGAATTGCTTAAGCCAATTGAAGTATCGCATGCTAAATGTGTAATCATAGCTTTACTTTAGCTTCTGTTTCTGTTGATGAAGTAACTTCTTCAAGATAGAGCACATGCATCATTTAAATATGTGACACCTTTCCTGCTCCAGCTTTCCAACTCTAGAACCTCTGGAAACCTCTCCCCTTTTTCTTCATTCTCCCTTCTTTCTGACTTGTTTTCCACAGAAGGCTCTCACATCAGACTCTCCTGGTAGAAAGCCAGTTATTCCTCTCACGGGATCCATCTAGTGTTAATGGCTCTTGATGGCTCTTTCATTGCTTTGCAGCAGTTTATCCACAAGATGCTCAGTGCCTCGTGGAAGTTATGTGGAAAATGAAGTTTGACATGCAGCATTGTTCCCCAGATCAAGAGGCATTCATAACTTGGCATCAGCATGTATCCTTCAATCTGTCACTGAAATGTTTGACATAGATCCCAGAACAGAGGCAGAAAAACATAACGGTTTTCATCAGTTTTGAAAGCATAATTAGATTTTTCCGCTTTTCTACAGGATTGCCAAATTGCATAATGAATGGTTCTTCCAGATGCCAGCTTCTACTCTATATCCATGAACAGGGAGGTGAGGAAACAAAGATCAGGGGCTTCCCCTCCAATGGCCCAATCACTAATATCCAATAAAATCAATAAGTCTGTCCAAGCTTTTGGTCACTTCTGTTGACTGCATAGATTTGCACTCCTGAAGTAAGATTTGCAGAGGAGTGATAATATATTCCTTTTCTTTGGCTTAACCTTTGCACCATTGTTTTCCTTAGTCTGCTTCAGAAGAGCATGTGTAGCTCTTCTGGCATCCTAGCTGATTGGTTTTGAACCAGGAATTCAATCCTGGACAGAAGCTGCTGTGCAGTGCTCTCCTCTTTGAACTAGGAATAAGACACACTAATATTTTAATGCAGACAGAGGCACAGCTGGTGATCTCCTTAGTTAAGGTCATTTTCATAGCATGCACAGTTGCTAGGTTTTGTTCCACATGGTAGCATGGAGTAATTAAAACATCTGCTGCATTCCTCCAACGTTTTATTCCTCAGCATAAAATGCTTTCTGAGTTTAATTGCTTTGGTCATGTATCTGAACATCCTACCTCATAACACCATTCATTAGATAACAATATCAGAGGCTATTTCTCCCTGTAGAGGAGTCAGTTCTCCCACTCTGAATTGTTATTTACATACATTATTATCATGCTGCTGCAGTACATGTCTGCAACAGCCTAAACTATGCACTTTTAAAAAAGTCTTTTTTTAATGAGCTGATTATCAAAAATTATGTGGCAGCCATGTGGGTATGCTGCTGAAGGCCTCCTGCGGTATTGAAGTCAGCTCCGTGGGCAGCCCGACTGACTGAGAAGTGAAGCTCTATTGTTCTCAGTGTAAACATCAGAAGTAAAGAAAATAAACCTTCCAGTTCATTTAACACTATTAAAGCTGGTGATTCTTACTCTGAAACATAACATTGAGATAGTTTAAAAATATTAAAGGAGAATTTGATAACAGGATTCCATTTGATTGAGTGGCCTAAAGACTCTTTAATACCCTACAAAGACTACATCTGTAGATTAGGTGTTAGTCTCTAGATAAATGTAGTAAAAGTCTCCTTTAGACTTCTGTCTGTGGACTAGAGAAAATCTCCTTCATGTCACTAAAGTGACTGAAGTTTCCATCCTCTATAAAAACGCAAACCCCTTGGTGTGAGTGAACGCTATCAAAAGCTGTAAGAAGAATTCAGTGGGCTGCTTCATCCAGATACACTCTGACGTGCAGTTTGGGCTCACTGGTCATTATGAACCTTTGAAAAATTGTTTAGAAGGGTTGGACAAGGTGTTCATGAAGTGCATTCCTACTGGTCCCAACTGTAGCCTGTTGTCTATATTTAAAGCTTTTTATTTATTTCCTTCCAGAAAAAAAAAAAAAAGTCTTTAAAAGTCTAGGCAGACATTAGGTGTTTCATGTCATTCTCCCACCAGAGCTTATACTTCTCTTCCAGTAGACCTAGTAGTTACAAACCACTGTATTGTAAGCAGCTCATGTGAGTTGGTGACAAACACTTAGAGGAGAGTAACTGACTTAGATAATTCAGAATAGTTACCTGTGGCCTATCCATGAATTTCCCTTGAAATATAGATAAAACTTTAGCAAACGCATGGTTTCCTTTGCTATGGTACTTTCTAAGTGATATTCATTTTTTTCATATTAGTTTAACTAAAGCTTTGTATTTCACCTGAGTCCTGTAAAACAGAATACTTTTAATTAATTCAGTTCAAATAATCCACCTTTTCTTTCGTGTGACTTACTTTGATAAAAACACCGACTTTGTTTTCTGCTCCTCATTTTGATATAAAGAACATATGGTTTATTACTGCAGTGCATGTAGGAGAGAACCCAGAGGTGGTTTTCTCATGAGAAGAAAATGTTGAATATTTTGTGGAAGTAATCTGAAAGATCAGGTTAGCCTAGTTTTGGGCTATCCACAGATACGTAATTAAACTGTTTCTCATATGCAAAAAACATGACAGTAAGCTTAAATGTAATTGTCTTTAATGTCATCTTCTCTGAAAACACTAGAGGGAAGGTTTCAATCTGGAGGAATCAAAGCCTCCTTGTAAAAATAATATTCTTTATGTTTACTTGTTGGCTACTCCAACCCCCGCGACAGGCACTGCGGCTACTTCAACCCCCGTGACAGCTACTGCAGCCGAACCAGAGAACCCGTGCCAGTATCAGTCGCCCCTATACACAAGAAGAAAGACACAAGAAATCAATTCGTTTAGTAAGGGATGAAGATGAACCAGGGCCATCACAAGAACAGGAGAAGGAAGAGGCAGAACCTATAAATGAGATGGTAACCACCCGATCCCTATCCCTGAGTGGGCTGCGAGATACGCGAAAGGATTTCAGTCGTCATCCAGGCAAACACGTTGTCACCTTGCTGCTCTGATGCTGGGATAGTGGGGCCAGTAGCCTGGAATTAGAGGCTAGGGAAGCCAAACAACTGGGATCCCTTTCTAGGGAAGGAGACATTGACAAAGCAATTGGAAAAGGGGCACAACCCCTCAGCCTCTGGAGGCGACTCCTGTCAGGTGTGAAGGAAAGGTATCCCTTCAAGGAAGATGCTATATGCCACCTAGGCAAGTGGACCATCATGGAGAGAGGTATCCAGTACCTGAGGGACTTAGCCATGCTGGAGGTGATTTATGATGACCTGAACAATGAGCAGTTATCCAAAGATCCAGATGAAGTCAAGTGCACACGACCCGTGTGGCGGAAGTTTGTACAGAGCGCACCAGTGTCATATGCCAACTCATTGGCAGTAGTGACCTGGAAAGACGGAGAGGAACCAATGGTGGATGAATTGGCTGGCCAGCTCCAGCAATATGAGGAAAGTCTGTCTTCCTCCCTACAGGCCTGCGTCTCAGCTGTGGAAAAACTGTCTGAAAAACTGGCCTGGGAGTTCCAGCAACTCAAAGAGGATATGTCCTACTCCCCACCTGTACAGACCAGTATCTCAGCCATTAGGAGTAAGCGTCCCTCTGCTCAAGAGAGAGGATATAGTGGATACACACCATGGGCCATCCTGTGGTTTCATCTGCATGACCATGAAGAGGACATGAGGAAGTGGGATGGGAAAATCTACCTTGACCCTAGAGGCACGGGTACATGAGTTGCAAGGAAAAACAATCACAAAAGGGGGTTCTTCCAGGAGAATTGCTGCTCCAGTTTCCAGTGAGCAGTTCCCCAGAGGAGTAGAAGTGCTGATTTTACTTCCAGTCTTAATAAAGGGACTTTTGATTTGCACTTACAAGGAGTGAGTAACGACCACTATGACCAGGACTAGAGGTGCCCAGCCTCCAGCCAGGTGGAGGAAAGGGACAACCAGGTTTACTGGATTGTGTGGATTCAATGGCCTGGCACATCAGACCCACAGGAGCATAAGGCTCTAGTGGACACACCAGTGCACAGTGTACTCTAATGCCATCCAGCTATAAGGGGGCAGAACCCATCTGTATTTCTGGAGTGACAGGGGGATCCCAACAGCTGAGTGTATTGGAGGCTGAAGTGAGCCTAACTAGGATTGAGTGGCAAAAGCACCCCATTGTGACTGGCCCAGAGCCTCCGTGCATCCTTGGCATAGACTGCCTCAGGAGAGGGTATTTCAAGGACCCAAAAGGGTGCTGGTGGGCTTTTGGTATAGCTGCCTTGGAGACAGAGGAAATTAAACAGCTGTCCACCTTGCCTGGTCTCTTGGAGGACCCTTCTGTTGTGGGGTTGCTGAGGGTCAAAGAACAACAGGTGCCGATCGCCACCACAACGGTGCACCAGCGGCAATATTGCACCAACCGGGACTCCCTGATTCCCATCCATAAGCTGATTTGTCGACTGGAGAGCCAAGGAGTGATCAGCAAGAGTCGCTTACCCTTTAACAGTCCCAAATGGCCAGTGCGGAAGTCTAATGGAGAGTGGAGACTAACAGTAGACTATCGTGGCCTGAACGAAGTCACGCGACTGCTGAGTGCTGCTGTGCTGGACATGCTAGAACTTCAATATGAACTGGAGTCAAAGGCAGCCAAGTGGTGTGCCACAAATGATATCGCTAATGTGTTTTTCTCAATCCCTTTGGCAGCAGAGTGCAGGCCACAGTTTGCTTTCACTTGGAGGGGCGTCCAGTACACCTGGAACTGACTGCCCCAGGGGTGCAAACACAGCCCTACCATTTGCCATGGACTGATCCAGACTGCACTGGAACAGGCTGAAGCTCCAGAACACCTGCGATACATTGATGACATCATCATATGGGGCAACACAGCAGAAGAAGCTTTTGAGAAAGGGAAGAAAAAAGTCCAGATCCTTCTGAAGGCCGGTTTTGCCATAAAACAAAGTAAGGTCAAGGGACCTGCACAGGAGATCCAGTTTTTAAGAATAAAATGGCAAGATGGACGTCGTCAGATCCCAATGGTTGTGATCAACAAAATAACAGCCATGTGTCCACCAATTAGCAAAAAGGAAACACAAGGTTTCTTAGGCGTTGTGGGTTTTTGGAGAACGCATATTCCAAATTGCAGTCTGATTGTAAGCCCTCTCTATCAAGTGACCCGGAAGAAGAATGATTTCAAATGGGACCATGAGCAACGACAAGCCTTTGAACAAATTAAACAGGAAATAGTTCATGCAGTAGCCCTTGGGCCAGTCCGGGCAGGACAAGATGTAAAAAATGTGCTCTACACCGCAGCCGGGGAGAATGGCCCTACCTGGAGCCTCTGGCAGAAAGCACCAGGGGAGACTCGAGGTCAACCCCTAGGGTTTTGGAGTCGGGGATACAGAGGATCCGAGGCTCGCTATACTCCAACTGAAAAAGAGATATTGGCAGCATATGAAGGGTTTTGAGCTGCTTCGGAAGTGGTTGGTACTGAAGCAGAGCTCCTCCTGGCACCCCAACTGCTGGTGCTGGGCTGGATGTTCAAAGGGAGGGTCCCCTCTACACATCATGCAACTGATGCTACGTGGAGTAAGTGGGTCGCACTGATCACACAATGGGCTCAAATAGGAAACCCCAGTCTCCCACGAATCTTGGAAGTGATCATGGACTGGCCAGAAGGCAAAGATTTTGGAATATCGCTAGAGGAGGAGGTGGCGTGTGCTTAAGAGGCCCCACTGTATAAAAAATTGCCAGAAAATGAGAAGCAATGTGCCCTGGTCACTGATGGGTCCTGTCGCCTTGTGGGAAAGCATCGGAGGTGGAAGGCTGCTGTATGGAGTCCTATACGACAAGTCGCAGAAACTGCTGAAGGAGAAGGGGAATCAAGTCAGTTTGCAGAGGTGAAAGCCATCCAGCTGGCTTTAGACATTGCTGAATGAGAAAAGTGGCCAGTACTTTATCTCTATACTGAGTCATGGATGATGGCAAATGCCCTGTGGGGGTGGTTACAGCAATGGAAGCAGAACAATTGGCACACAGAGGGAAACCCATCTGGGCTGCTGCATCAAGGCAAGATATTGCTGTCCGGGTAGAGAACCTGGTTGTAAGAGTACGTCACATAGATGCTCACATACTCAAGAGCCGGGCCACTGAAGAACATCAAAACAACCAGCAGGTGGATCAGGCTGCTAAGATTGAAGTGGCTCAGGTGGATCTGGACTGGCAACATAAGGGTGAATTATTTATAGCTCAGCGGGCCCATGATACCTCAGGCCATCAAGGAAGAGTTGCAACATATAGATGGGCTCGTGACCGAGGGGTGGACTTGACCATGGACACTATGGCACAGGTTATGCATAAATGTGAAACATGCGCTGCAATCAAGCAAGCCAAGTGGTTAAAGCCTTTGTGGTATAGAGGACAATGGCTGAAATATAAATATGGGGAGGCCTGGCAGATTGATTATATCACACTCCCACAAGCCCACCAAGGCAAGCGCCATGTGCTTACAATGGTAGAAGCAACCACTGGATGGCTGGAAACGTATCCCGTGCCCCATGCCACTGCCCAGAACACTATCCTGGATCTTGAAAAACAAGTCTTATGGTGACATGGCACCCCAGAAAGATTGAGTCAGACAATGGGACTCATTTCCGAAACAACCTCATAGACACCTGGGCCAAAGAGCATGGCATTGAGTTGGTATATCACATACCCTATCATGTACCAGCCTCTGGGAAAATCGAACGATACAATGGACTGTTAAAGACTACACTGAGAGCAATGGGTGCTGGGACATTCACACATTGGGATACACATTTAACAAAGGCCACCTGGTTAGTCAACACTAGGGGATCTGCCAATCGAGCTGGCCCTGCCCAATCAAAAGTTTTACGCACTGTAGAGGGGGATAAAGTCCCTGTAGTGCACACAAAAAATATGCTGGGGAAGACAGTCTGGGTTACTCCTGCCTCGGGCAATGGTAAACCCATTTGTGGGATTGCTTTTGCTCCAGGACCTGGGTGCACTTAGTGGGTGATGCAGAAGGACGGCAAATCCGATGTGTACCTCAAGGGGATTTGATATTGGGTGAAAATAGCCAATGAACTTAATTGTATGATGTTAAATGCTATATAATACTGTATGTCATCACTTCTATGGTTGCTATATGCCATATCAATGGTGTTACAGTAAGAATCACCCAGATTAATGAAGAATGAACTTCGATGAAACTGAGCAAAGTGCAGCGGTGATGGAGCCAGAACTGGCTTCAGTATGCAACAATCCACCACCACACACCATCTCTCCTGCCCTGAAAGACTGTTATGACAGGTGGAGCCCAAAGTCATGGACTAAATTAATTCAACGGACATTTTAGAGGGATGGCCCATAGACCAAGGGCATGGTATCTGTGTGTATTTATCAAAAGACAGGAAAAGTCGTGGTGATTATTTGGAATGTATTGGAAAGTGTAAGACCTGGGAATGACATAGATGGTATAGAATGAGGGGTGGATAGTGTCCTGGTTTCAGCTGGGATAGAGTTTCCTCCTAGTAGCTGGTATAGTGCTGTGTTTTGGATTTAGGAGGAGAATAATGTTGATAACACACTGATGTTTTAGTTGTTGATAAGTAGTGCTTACACTAGTCAAGGACTTTTCAGCTTACTGTGCTCTGCTGGGTGCACAACAAGGTGGGAGGGAGCATAGCCAGGACAGCTGACCCAAACTGGCCAAAGGGATATTCCATACTATATGATGTCATGCTCAGTATATAAGCTGAGGGGAGTTGGCCGGGGTCAGCGATCACTGTTCGGGGATGGGCTGGGCATTGGTCGGCGGGTGGTAAGCAATTGTATCATGCATCACTTGCTTTGTATATTACTACTACTACTACTACTACTACTACTATTTTACTTTGTTTTATTTCAATTATTAAACTGTTCTTATCTCAACCCATGAGTTTTCTCACTTTTACCCTTCCGATTCTCTCCCCCATCCCACCGCGGTGGGGGAGTGAGCAAGCGGCTGTGTGGTGCTTAGTTGCCAGCTGGGGTTAAACAACGACATTAAGAGTTAATGTGGAAAATGAATTTATGGAAATGGGGGTAGGTCTCCATTTTTATCTTGAAGAATTGTAGAAGTGAATCAACTACCAATTCTTTCTTTTAAGCTGCAAAATGTATTTTCTTGTCTCTAAACCTGCTCAACAAAGAACAATCACTGCACTTACAGATCTGCTTCCCCTGCATACATACATTATTAATAAAGATTACAGATACACCTACAGAGGAGGAAAGGTGACTCAAGGTAGTGTTTCCCTACAGTTCTGCGTGCCAAGTCTTCCCTGTGATGGATGTGCTTCTTACATACCTTTTTGTCTCACAGTATTGCAGAGCACTGTGTCATGCCCCACTGTGCATTTGCTTTCTACCTCCTACCTTTTTACACTGTTCTTCTCTCTTTCTTTTCCCTGTTGTTTCATCTGGCTTCTGGTTTTGATTTTGCTCTTTTGCCTGGTGGCTGCTTTCTTCTCTCTCCTTTTTTCTTCTAAGTGCTGCTTATAGTAAAGGTGTCCCATGATAGTACCACTAGACCAAAATACATATATTCTTACAGATGATTTAAAGGCTGCAGAAGAGAAAGAGAAGCACAGATGGGTGCATGGACCATGTAATCTTTTCCACGTAGTTGGATAAGAGGCTACAGCAAAAGCAGGAGGAAAAACTATTTCAAGCGCAGCTCCTCACTTCACCCGTGGCTTCTGGACTAAGATTACAAGAGGGATACCACATATTCACATGTCATTTGGAAAATTGCCCATATGATTCAAAATCATAGGGAAAAAGTAGTGAAGAATTATAGAATCACAGAACCATTGAGGTTGGAAGCCATCTCTGGAGATGGTCCAGTCTACCTCCGCTGCTCAAAGCAGGGTCAACAATAGCAGGTTTCCCATGACCATGTCCAGTCAGGTTTTGAATATCTCAATACAGAAAGCATGCAGAGATGAATCATAAATCTCATTAAGCTATTGTTATTTACAATGGCTACCAGTGAACAGTGGTGTAACTAAGACAGAGCTGGTGGTCAATTCTTTCTCACTTGCCATCTTTAAATCAAAACAAAATCTCTCTTAGAAGATACACTTTTGGAGCTTGATACAGTATTTGGCAAGTAGAATTCAACAGTCCACATTGTGTAAAGGCCAGAGTAGAGTAGCTTGGCTGTCCCTTCTGGAGCTTAGTCTTGTGAATGTAGGTGAATAAATGACCTCTCAGGTTTAATGAATGTTGTAATGAAACCTAGCAAACACAGGGGGGCTCTATTTGAACACATATTAAGAAACATTTAGGGTGGTGCCAAACAGGAGCCGTATGTTCTGGTGTTACATAACCTAAAGTGCAGTGCCGTTTAGAGAAGTAGAAGATTCTTAACTGTTTGCTATGAAATTACTGTCTTGTTTTGGGTATGTATGGGTTTATATCTAAACCTTGTCTCCATGCTGGAGCATAGAACTATAAAAATAAATTACATAAATCC
Organism: Fregata magnificens; assembly: GCA_013389945.1. NCBI lineage: Eukaryota > Metazoa > Chordata > Aves > Suliformes > Fregatidae > Fregata > Fregata magnificens. The sequence goes on from WAAD01008247.1 coordinate 288,911, forward strand.
CAGCTGAAGTGGCCCATTATGAAACATATAAAATAAAATTCCTCATTTTGTCTTTTATACTAAATGTATCCGTTCTTTATGAAACAAGTTTAGGTTTAGTTGTCAGAGATATATCACAGTACATCACAGGCTGGCTTCTGTGACCGGAAAAATGGTCTCTCTCCTTGATTTTACATTACAAATCCTAATTTTTCCGTATTGCTACCATGGAAACAAATGAAGAGTAAAGGCAGCAGGGAACAAAAAGCCACTATTGCATAATGCAGTTTGGTCATTCCTCCACAGAGACAAACAGGCTTTCACAACTGGGCTCTGCTGCAGCACTGCAGTATCACTGCAATCCCCTCAGGGCAGGGACTGTGCTTGCCTGTGCCTGCATGCAGCTCACAGCAAACAGCTTGTGGAGAGGCCTCCGTCTCGATTTGAAGCAATGGGGCTGTGCAGCCGTTCAGCATCAGCTGTATCACACGTAGCCAAAGTGAACACGTCTCTCACATCAGGCAGTGCTACGAGAGGGGGACAATATCTCCTCTTTGTCTGGCTTCCCTTGCCCACCACCCCATTCATAGGGCAATTCTGTGAAAACAAATAGAGGGTAAATAAAATATTTCTGCGACAATAATGTAGCAGCCCCTGTGAGAAAAGGGATTTCTCCAATGCTGGTGAGAACAGTGGGGGTAACGATTAGCAACAACGGCAGTAACAAGGACAGGGAAGCCACAGTTTCCTTGTCCATCTGAGGACGCCCACCTATGAAGGAATGCTGCTTTGCCGAGGCCAGGGCACCACTCTGTGCTTTACACAAGAGGTGTCATGGGCCTGTTCCTTCCCTTCATCTGTTACTCTTTACATAAGGAGTTTTGTTACAACGTTTCTTGCCATGGAAAGGAACAACGTTGTACGTGGAGAAGAAAGGCACCGAGTTGGATTTTTCCTGCCCAGATTTGAGCATCTAGATGAAGATCCCATTGTAGGAGTGTTTTTCTGTTAGGCAGTTCCTGAAGCAAGTTGGAGCTCAGCTACCCTTACAGGTGCATCATCCTGTTTATTGTTCAAGGCGGGGCCTCTAGAGAATAATGTAGATGTTAAAACTCAGATGACATAAATCCAAGCTGTTGGGAATAATGAAGGCAGCCTATTGACAGAAACCTCAAGATCAAACTACTTTGGAAGAATCCACGAAAAGGGAATGTTCATTACCAAATCAGAAATCAAAGGTAAAGTTACTCCAGTAGGATGAAGAATTGTACAAGATTCTGAATTAATCCTTTAGGACTTAATTATCTCAGTTCAACAGTACACTAAGATTGCACATGAGTGCCTCCAGTAAGCAATACCAGTTGCAGCCCCATCACATTTCCATTATAATGCTATTTGACTTTAATGTTTAAACCTGTCATGTTAAGACCACCTCCAGCAGGCTGGTGGTTAAAGTTAGATTTTATTATAATTGGGGTTGTTTGGGTTTTTTTCTTCAGGACTTTTCTTTTGCCAAGAAGTATAAACCTACACTGACATAGCAAATGATGTATTCATTTACAAACCCTTTGGGAAGGAAAGTACATAACAAAGGATTTCTGGAATGCAGTTTTTAGCCCAGATAATTATTTCATAAACTATTTTTCCTTCTGAAAAAATTATTTTGATTTAGTAGACATTGTTAATTGCTGCTAGTAATCTTTTTTTCTTTTACTTCCTTCAAAAGCTAATGACAAAAGAGTACAGAATATATTACTAAAGGGACATGTATTAATTCTCCTTTAGATCAGTGCTACAAAGTGCAGCTAATCAGCATAAAAAGATTAATTTCTTATGTTATAGACATGCTGTTCTTGACAAGCGGGTTATCATTTCTTTACAGCAAGCAGTGTTATAAGAATAATTCAAGCCACACTTACACATGTACAAACAGAGTAGCCAGGGAATGATGGACCTGCAATCAGTGGCTGAGGCTGACCCAAGCTTTGAAACTGGAATTTCTGAAAAGGTTGTTGCTCATTGAATGTGTGGATTTGGCTCCTTACAGAAACAGGTCACAAACTTCTGACCTAAATTTGGATGAAATGATCCTCCTACTTCAGCAAAGTTTGGATCAAGGCTCTGGGTTAAATTTTAATTCAGATCATGATCTGGTCTTTCATTAGAATTACCAGGAAAAATGTTGGCTTGAGACTAGGTTTCCCCTCTCAGATGTTTATTGTCAATTCTGTTGAAGTAGCAGATTGATTGTTGTACGTACATACTGGAAGAGACCCTATATTTTCTCCATGCGACTGTCCAGAAAGACACAAGGAAAAAGAGTATGTTACTGCAGTACAGCTGTGGGTTTGCTAAGCAAATCTGGCCCACAGACACATTTATATAGCAAATCTCCCAGTCGCTGCTTCCATTTTGATGAACCACAAATATCTTGGCATTCTAATCTCTCCACAGCATATTAATCTCAGCTTGTAAAAAAAAAGACAAACAGTGAAAACACTGTAGTAAGTGCCTTCTTCCATTCCATCATTTGATGCTTGCTGTGTTCCTCCAGAGAGGAAGACGAAGGGAAGTAACACATTTATGATGTTAACGCAGACAGAAAATCTAACTCTATGTTTAGTAGGAATTTTTAAAGGATGTTCACCCTCCGTCATGAATTTTCTGTCACTGCTGGGTTCTGCTCACTTCAACTATCCTGTGGGGATGGGAATCAGAGAAGAATCTTTTTTCAACTAGTGGGAAAAGTAATGCAGTTTTTCAGGGGAAAGTCTGGGCAAGCAGCAGAAGCCATTATAGATGCCAGTACTGTTCTTGAGAAGGAACATTCTTAAGGAGAAAAACAGAAGAAAGACTATTCTAATAGAGGCTTGATCAGGTGATATACAGGGCCAGCAGGTGCTGTCCAAGAGATATTAAAGCCTTTTCTGCCTCTAGCAGATCAAACAGCCACATTTATGTTGGTTCTGCAATCTTCCATTAGGTCACTGTGCTCCTCTACCTTCACAGACAGCTTGGAAGTCACATATCCATCCAAAAATATTTCATCTGCCATTGCTACAAATGCCTGTTTCTTACATGTAACAACAACAAAACAGTTATTCTCTTATTTTCCTGTGTGTTCAGTTGGAGCAATTGACACTGCAGTTTGTTAAATCAGTTGCATTTTAGAGGCAATCAGTGAACCTTTTTTATTTTTTAGCTGAGAAAAAAACACTTTATATCCCTTATAATAAAGCAAGCAGGAAAAAAAAACCTCACAGCATTTGCATTATAATTTCACTTTGAGGTCTTTACCTTTTTCAATGACTCTTTAATGTTACATTGTAACTCAAATACATATTAGGGGTTTTACTTTACAAAATAAAAGATTGCTTTAAAGTCATGCTTGACAAATCTGAAGCTGAGGATTATCAGAAGCTAAGAAAGGTCGCACCTGGTTAGACAATAGAACCATCTCCTCCAGTTTTCTGCTCTTCAACAGTACCCAAAATACCTAGAAAATGATGTAATAAGGCAACCATATCTGATACTTCCTCTTGTACTCTCCTGTCTTCCAAACATTTTAGGTTTGGAGACTTCCTAGGCAGGATTTAGTTTCTATATATTTCATAAGCCTTGGTGGGTTTCTCTTCCATGAGTTTGTCCAGTCTTCCCTTCCACCCATGTAAGATTTCAGCGTCTACAACATCTTCTGAAGTGGTGTTCCACAGCTCATCTACCTGGTGTAATAAGAATTACCTTCTTTGGTTTATTTTGAACCTGGATTTTAGTGGCTTTATTTGATTCCCCTGGTGCCTTTCCTGGAAGAGACATTGAACAGCATCTCCCTTTCTCCTCTGTTTATGCCAGTTTGGGATTTTATGGACTTACTAGTTTCCTGTTACGAAGTCCTAAGAGTGGGATAGGTGTGACATGCTTATACTTGGCAATGCTTGAACGTATTGTTGTGTTTCAGTACTTGGTGCAATCAGCATACGTGCTCAAAGCCAAATTCTAGCTGAGATGATACCTGATGGAGTTGTTTCTCAGGAAAGATACTGATACAGAGATACTTAGCACAGATACCAAAAAGAGTTCACTCTTAGCAGCCTTTCAATCTTCAAAGGCAGCCTTCATATACAGTTTATCCCTTGTAGCTATGTAGAGATTGAATCAAAGGGCTGTACATATTCTGGTCTCTCCAGATCTGAAATGGCTTTTGTGCCAAAATGGGGTTTATATACTTCTTAAATCTTCTTATACAGGGCTTCAGGGCATATATACTATAAGGACTTAACTTGGTTTAAGTGATGTGCTTGCCTTTTGCTTGCCTTTTACACAACTTTGAAATTCAACCACTTTAAGTATAATTAAGTTGTATTAAGGTTTCATATTAGGATTGCAGCTCATTCAGGTTTCTTACACAAATATCCCTCCTATACACATTAGAAACAGAAACCATGCCCTTGTGTTCCTTGGATGTGCCTAGCTGTATGCACTGTATGTATGTGTGCAGCTGTCGTGCCCTTTTGTGAGGTACTAGAGGAAAGTGCATATATTGCACACTGAACTATTTTCCTTACAGGCATCTGCTCAGTGCTAATATCTTAGAGATCTGAGACTTTTGGGAGGTATAGGTATTTGGCTTTAAGTTTGTGAGGACATTAACAGCTTTGCCATCTTTCAGAAGAAAATTAAATAAGATAATAAAAATGAAAAGGAAAAGGAAACAGTGTTTTAAACATATCTCTGTATGAGGAATGGCACTTAAGGGCAAGCGTGCTTCTCTCCTGCCTCACAACAGTTCTCTCTTCTTGGCTCTTGTCACTTCCAGTCTATCAACACAGAAAGCCCAAATCTCTGCCTGGGTGCTGGCTCTCTCTCCTGTACTGCTGCAGCGTTGCCAGACTCTTCAGTCAGCACTGCTTTGAATGCCAGCTGACTGCCCTGACAATGCTGTAGTTGAGAGGCAGATGCTGCTTAGTGAAGAATAAAATGCAAGCAACAAGAAAGGCACTTTTCACAGAGCTATACCACTAAGATCTTAAATTCTTGCAGAGGCCACAGGCAAAGAAAATTACTTTCTATCTATTAAAAAATGCTTTCAGCAGCTTTCTTTGAAAAGGAAGTCTGCCTGGTAAGCATAAAGGGAAGTGAGACATAGGATCAGAGTATGACAGTCTGCCATATATATTCTTCCCTGGCCTGTAACATGCATCTGGAAGGATAAGGTCTAAATTTTTTGTTGTAAACAACAACTTGGAATTCAGTTGGTGGAAATGAGATCAGCCTTCATTTTGTTTATCTAAGTAACCTTGATAGGAGTTTAAATTTGAATGTAAAAAAGATAAATCTTGGAGGCTTGTTAAACTGATGAAAAAACACCGCAACACAGTGGTGTTATCATTATGCTAGAAAAAACCTATGTGCCTTAACATTCCCCTTGATTTACCTGGGTCTGTACTTTGGGGCTTACGTGAACAAGTAGAACAGAGTGCTTACCGTTTCAATATACAGATTGTACTTCTGTGCCTAGCCAAATAAAACCATTCAGCTATAGCTCCAGCCCAGTTCATGCATCTGGCCATGTTTAGGAGGGCAGGTTTCTAATGTCTTATTTCTGTGCAGATTCTGGGTCATCCCTTCAAGGCCTTTGTTGGACATCTCTCTGTCTTTCATTAATCTCAGAGTCTGCTCACAAACTTATCTCAGATAAATAAGGCTGATCCAAGACTTCAACCAAGGCGACAGTCCCTAGGTGGCTTTAGATCAAAGTGGTAAAGATAAAGCTGTTTCAGCTTGCAGGATTATTTGTGACCTGTGTGAATTTAATAGCTTGTCTCAAGGTTATCCATCCTAAGGAACATTTTCCATCAAAAAAAGGACATGACCTCCCTGGACACTCCTGCTAAACAGGGGCCAAGAATTTAATGGGCCTGGGGACAAATCATCCTCTCATTTCTGAATGTTTTCTCCTGGTCCATGCTAATGAGGTACATTGGTGGGACAGTATGAAGGACACTGTCTATTCTTATAGCCTACTCACTTTTTCCAGCCTCTAGATTTTTAGCTCTCTGTGGATTTATGTGGTCTCAATCCTGTAATACCCAGAACAGTTGTTCATTGATTTATTCTCATATTCATGATTCCTTTCAAACACTTTGTTTAGTTGTTAAAACTGGAGGGGGAAGGAGAAAATGTGTGTATGACAAGTTACTAACTTGAAAATGAAATGCCTTCCTGAATATGCTGGTTCTCAACTCTGCTAAGCTTCTGCTGATAACACCACAGAAGAGCAGCACGTTCTCTGGTGCTGTTAAGCTGGAATGGTGGGTCTTAATTAGGTTGCAAATCACCAGAAGAGTATCATATGAACTGGGCCAGGATGGCTGCCTGGCATACTCAAGATACAGAGGGTTAAAATGGGGAATGTGGAGCTGACAGTAGAGGGGAATCTTCTGATTCTTTTTAGGGGACAACTGTGTGGTAATGCTCTTGAAAAGATATAGATCCAAAATGCAGAATTGCAAGGTACAGGTAAAAGAGAAGAAAAAAATGATCTTAAGACGCCATGTACTGAGTTGTAGATAATAAATACAAGATGCATTGCAGTTCTGTCTAGAATTGGAAATGACAGTCATAAAGGCTGGAAAAGGGAAAAAGCTGAATAAATACTGCATTTGTGGCAGAAGATCATGAATACAGGATGACCCCTCTTTATTTTAGGATTTTGAAAAAGTTTGACCTTGAACGTAGGATTACTTTTACCCTGTACCTTTGTCCTCTAGCTGTATTCTGACACGCACACACACCCTCCAAAAATACGTGCACACATTGTCAAAACAGGGCTGTGCAGAGCTTTTCTGCACAGGCTTATTACTCCAAGCCTCTGCATCCTGCAGCTTAAGTCAATGGTGTCTTGTTCTCAGCTGTACGTCCTTAGAGGTGGGACCAGAGGCCCTCATGATGGCTGAATTTCTGCCAGCACAACAGAAGAGGTGCAGGGTGGGAAACGTGCAGATATAGCACAAGCTACTGCAAATCCACTGGTTTTGTGTAACTGCTCTCGTGTAGATTCTTCCCCCATGGCTCCTGTAGGATTCTGCAGAGAGGGGGTTCCTGTTGATAAATGGACCCATGGCTTCTTGACTCTGTGCAGGACAGGGATGCTTAGCTTCCAGTCTCTTTTTTTTTTCTGTCCATATTGCAGTTCAGATGAAGTTCCAGGCAAAAGTGCTAATTTTTGTCCTCCAAACTCTCAGTGCAAATACATAGCAAGGTATTCATTCATAAAATGAACTATGTTTTTAGTGCAGTTTGGGGAGGGAAGTATTTTGTTGTGTATTCAAATGTATAATCTGCTGAATTGACAGCAGTCAAGTATGTGCAATAGATCATTCTGAGCTTTGGTTCCTAAAGCATAAAATGCATGTAAATCCTAGTATCCTGTTCAAATGCAGAAGGTACACAGGATATCACCAGCGTATCGGGGAGACTATCAGTTTTGGAGCCGTGAGCTCAACAGGAACCTGCCTGGTGAAATGACTGCATGTAGCACTGCAGTGGGAACATAACCTTTATGTTCATTCGTGTTTTACCCAGGCTGATCTCACCTGGATTTATGTAATCAGATGTCTGTGCTAAAGATTTCTTATTACATGTAAGAAGCATCCTCTCATTTACAAAATTAACCTTATGGGTGTCCAATAATTAGTTGGCCTTGCTCCCATGCCCTAGGCAGCTGTATCCCACAGACAGGTGGACTTTGCATTTCCATGGCTGCCAGTCTGTTTTTCTTCTTTCAGCATCTTGACTCTCACAGACAGTTAGTTTGATGAAACCACATGAAAATATCAAGAGTATCCATACCTTCATGACTGATCCTCTTTGGTGGATGGTGCTCATATACAGACTGCTCAAAGACAGTGACTTTTGTCCGTTCTCTGTCACTTCCCAGCAAAGGAGTTGATGTACTGAGCTGGGAGTGAAGAATTTAAGAGAGCTTCCTTCTCCCTCCCCTCCTCTGTGATGGTTGCATTAGGTACTAGCAGCCATGCAGAATGTAATATGGTCACACAACAACCCACCCCTCTCTTTACCTGGGGACTGTATCCTCCCTTGGTAAAAAAATGAAAGNTATTTGTTGAACAGGATATGTACTTACTGAAATATCTGTCTCCTGAAAGGGTTATTGTTCTCTATTTTCTTTCTGTTGGGTCACCAGAAGTTTATTCCCATATACTCCATTAGGATACTAGGGTTTTTTAATTTTCTTTAGATTTTTTAGGGTTGAGGGGTTTTTTTTAAACTCTCGTGGTTTAATGGCAAGCTGTCAGGGCAACACCATAGTTCTTGGAAATTGAAGGATAATCCTTTGAAATGCAAAAGGTGACCAGAATAAACAAAGAGAGAAATTAAGTTAATGAAATGACTGTCAGTGTCAGCATCTCAACTGACTGCGGAAAGACACTCTTAGAGAAATACGTTAAGAAAGTACAAACCAAAGACCGGATTTTCACAGGGAACTATTATCTTTTTGACTCCGGATCTTAGCCATTATTTTATGTTAGTCGTGCATTTTTTTTTTTTTAGCTCGCAGAAGATATTTTGTCACTTCCACTGCATTCCCATTTGAAAATGTCAGTAATTTAAAGTGTCATCCTATCATGCAATGATGTGATTCAAAAGAATTTTAAGACGTTTGATCCCTTGGATGTTCTGGTTTGTTTTTTTTTCCAACGTGTTCAATAGCTTGGACTCCATATGTAGTAAGATCTGAACATATCACTGCAGTGTATAGCACTGAATGCAAAACTGGGACTTATAATCTGCGGATTGCAGTATTCAAACAGTTGTTTTTCCAGCGCAGTGGGCAGTAGGTGAAAAAGAACATCAGTTGGAAACTCATAGTCGAGTCATACAGACATCCTGGTCAAACAGAAGTTCCCCACTTGACTGATAGGAAAACCAAAGCACAGGAAGCTCGTATCCCCAGGCTGCAGGTGTTTCCAGGGCAAAGACTGTAGTTTTATGGGTCCGCTGTAGAAAGGTCTGCTACTTTGGGCTGCAATTTCTAGGTGTTACCATAACACAGATAATAACACTTAACACTAATGGTAAAGGCAGAGGCAGGAGCTGGATTGAATCTCCCGATTTGCAGTCCCAGAAATTCCGTGCTAGTTTATTATGCCATATCTCTTCAGACCAACTGAATGTGCTGGTATTTTTCTTGGAGGATAGAGATTGACAAGCACTACCTAAGGAGGAGAGCCAGGAGGTAATGTTCTGATATCTTATTTGTTGGCCACACTCCCTTTAGACTGGTTCATTTTATTAATGCTCTTTCTTCCTATTATTGTCCCTTTCAGTAGAGCGTTATAAATTCTGACCATTTTCCTTTGAACTGATTCCTAATCTATGTTTCTTGTTTAGGAAAATCAAGTGTATTTGAAGGTAAAGTTAGCGTTTTCCTAATATTTCCGTTGCTTTGTTGTTGTTACTGCTCTGATGTGGGAAGACCTATTGGCCACAGACATAACTCCCTCTTTACACACAGCTGGCAAATGAAAACAATATCAGAACATCTCCATGACACACAAGGCTTTTATACAGTGATGTTTCAGACTTTACTGCAGTTTCCTTTGGAAATGCTTAAAACAACTACATCTGTTTCCTTTCATTGGGATTTTGTGTTCTTTAAGCCAAAAGGAGGGGATAAAACTCATTAATTCTGAACAATAATTGCAATGTCCTATATAAATATTTTTTAGACTGCAAGGTTTTTTTTTCTTTCCACTAAAAATATAAAATAGCTTGTCTGTTCAATGTAATGAGAGTTCCTGGATACTTCTACATTGCTCTGTTACGCACAAGTACTTGAACTAGATTTAAACAATCTGTCTCAGATGTTGGTAGCAAGCTAGCAGTGACTACACAGAAAGCAGTACAGAGCCAGACGCCTAATGGCAAGAGAGTTTAATTTACCATATTTCTCAAGTGCATTTTGCATCCTACAGTGACTGTCAGCCTCTCATAGCTAGACTGCTACCAGCCTGAGTAGATCCTTCCTGAAAATGCAGTAGAGACCCACCTCCTATAGAAGACGCTGTAGCTATGTCTCAGTCTAGGGCCAGAGAGCGCCTGACAGCCTTCTGTGGCACTGTATGTAAAAGGTGGTGAACGCAGTTGTAAGCCAAGTACAGTTTCTTGAAGGCAACCTACATTTTGCTAATATTACAGAGGGGTAAAATTGAGTCGTGCAAGCTACGACATCTAATCCAAAACAAAAAAGAAAAGCAGCTCCATCTCTCCCCTTATCTGAGGACCAGGTCTCCCTCTGGATCCATTTGTGCTTATCAGAGCAGTGCTTTTCTAACAGATATATACAGCTGTGGTCTAGTGTTCCCTGCTTAAGAAATTATTTGTTATTCATCTCTCTTGAAATCACTCTTAATCCAGGCCAGGATGAAGTGCAAATCAAAGTACTTAAAACATTTAGATTAGATGATACATTTAAAAATGTTTATCAATAAAAGCGTAAAAGAAGAAAACCCATGCAGATGAGGAGCCTCTCAGAGATCAAGTCTACTCACCAAGCCTGCTTGCCCCTGGTTGCAGGAAGGCAACTTTTTCTCTCCTGACCAGAATGACATTAGCTGTCCGTCTGGTCTGTGACATTTCTGCTGGCTGGGTTGCTCTCAGTTATCCTTTGTTACTGCTAGTACTGCAAATACGTTTGGTTAACTCTTCCTACTCCTTCTCTGAGTTACCTGAAGAATTCCCATAAGAAAGTGTGATCCTATATTTTCACATGTCCCCTCTGCAGCTCTCCACAATACCTGTTTTCTAATTTACATGGTACATGCATTGGGATGTCTCAGACTAGACGCACTCCTAGTATGTTCTGTAGTGTGCTGGAAGAAAAGGTCATGGTCACGAGAGGAGTGCAGCAGTGTCCCTGGGACTTCGCTACCTTAATTCCTATTCGAGTGTGGAAGAGTATTGGAGCAGAGTATCACAGCTTTGTACTTGTATCTCAATAGTCATGATACCTCAAGACTTAGCTCCTGTTCAGACTGACAATCTCTAATCATCCACTGTGTTATATGCTAGCTGTTTCCTCCAAGCTTGGGGGGGGAACTGGATCTCTTGGCAAAGGCGCAAGGAAGACGTGTTTGCACTCAAGTTCTGCAACTCAGTCACAGCGTACCTCAAGTCACTTGGAGCCATCAACTTCAGCCCAAGCTAACACAGCTACTGAAGACTACAGAATTTGGTGCCTTTATGTCCTCTTTAACTTATGACTCAGGTTCACCCGCAGCAATAAGAGCTGCTGATTGAAAAATACCATTCTAAACCACCCACTTGTTTTTGGAGTGTTGGTTGGGAGACTTTTAATATGGACATGGAAGACAAAATACACAGGGTGATTGAAACACAGGCAAGGAGTGGACTTTCTTCACAGAATAAAGTAAGTGCCTTTTTCTGAGAGATCAGGATTGGGAATAGCACAGCACTGTCATATGTGAAGAGGTAGTACATCTGTGCTTGAAATACTGCTGCAGATAACAGAGGAGACATGAAATTTTTGAAAAGATTTCCCAAAACAATGAGACCCAGGGTGAGTCTAAGAGGAATCCAAATCTGGGATAGTTGGCCTGGGACTGAGTTAATTTACTGGATATGAACATAAGTAAAAAACTC
>WAAD01008248.1:0-34405 GCA_013389945.1 Fregata magnificens
TGATATTTATATTCTAACTAAATTCAACACTTATAATATCAGGCTATTTATTCACTGTTGCCCATAACTTACAAGACAAAGAACAGCACCTTTAAAGCAGTGTATTTTTGATGCCCTTCATTATTGCTTATTTATGAAAATAACTTGTGCCATCAAGAATTCTGTTCATCTTTAATAAAAGAGTCAGCAACTAAAATTACAACTGTAAAGAGAGATCAGACTTGCTGGCCTGCGACAGAGTGCACTCATAGGGAAAATAAATACTAGTTTTAAATTACCATGTATATATACAATACCAGCTAATTTTTTTTTTTTTTAAATACACAGCCTTGTATATTTATTTGTTTGAATGAACTTGAGCAGTACTTAGGGGCAGTTTATATTAGCCCCTCAGATAAAACACCTGGGTTAGCATTGCCAGAGGACCTGTACTGGGTCCACAGGGGACTATGTGAAACAAACAGCATTTTTCTTTTTCTCTGTCTGCCAAAGAGCAGAATTAATTTAGGGGTTCATGAAGTGCCAGCAACTAGATGCACCAAACTATAAGCAGACGTGGAGAGAACAGGAATTGGAAATAGCAAAGGCAAACCTCGTATAATTTGGGACTGAGAGGGAAAAGGAGTCGACTGGCATTCAAAGCAGAATTACTGAATCAGGAGCCAGGTGCTGCAGCACTTCTCACTGGAGGAACTGAGCACAAAGCTTCTGGGGACAAACTCAATAACATACTCAAGGGGGAGCACACAACTACCCAGAGACCTCTTGCAACCACTGTAACACACAGCCATTAGTAGAGCTAATGAAGCTAAGAACAGGACATACAATCCAGCAAAGGACAAAAACCACTATACGTTTCCTCTATACAATGTGCGGATGTAGTGGGGAGGAACATGAAGTCATTTTTCAAATCTTCACTAGCAGTGGTGCACTGGGAAACACCTGCAGGGTATCACCCAGGCAGGTCACAGAAGACTTCAGGTCTCCAGCTAGCAGAAGAATTAGCAGCACAACAAATTTGAAATTATTTTCCTAAAGATCTTTTCTGAGCAAAACAAATACTGGAGGATGGACCACTATCTTCATACAAAACTTCAGGGAATTTCTGGGGCTAAAAGCTGGAAGTTTTGACTATGGAATATCAGTCCATTTTTCAGGTGAAGAAAAGGCCTGAGGGACCCTTTATCAACCAGAGAAGGGATTAATCTCTGCTGTGGACTAGCTGGAGCAACAAGGGAGATTTTAAACTAACAGTATAAACTCAAGCTGATAAAGGAAACAAATGAAGCACAGAGAAGTCCAAGATTTTGTGAATGAGTTGAGCTGAAGTAGGAAGGAACGACAAGAAACACTTTGGTTATCACTGTATCAATGACAGGAATCTGCAAAACAAAGAAAAAGGAATTGGAAACTCACCGGTGGGAAGAAATGCCATATAATTAGCAGTAGTGAAGCCAGATGGGATGGTTCACAGCATCACTGAAATGTTAAAAATCCTGTTTTATAGCCCGCTTAAGGGCAGAATGGGTGATAGAGATCCGAGTATATATTAAAGACATCATTACTTGTTTTACGGTTATTGATTACTGTGGAGTGGAGTGTCTGGAATGAATACATAGCAGTGTTTTCAGCAGCAACCTCCTGAAAGAGGCACTGGTATAGTAAATGGGGCTGGAGAACAGGATGAGCACTTCCTTTAGCATCTACCTACAAGATGCAGAAGATAGCATCTAATAGGGGGCTTCAGTTTGAGATGCCTGGCAGAAGTTACACATGCCTCGTAGTATAAGATTTGTGCGAATTACTAAAAAGTTATGCTTGAGGACTGACATTAAAAGGAAGAAACCTAGTATTAGTTAACTCTATATGCAGCCACCTTCTGATATAAAGAAGTGTGCTTAATCATGGCACTGAACTCTGAATTCTCTTGGGGACAAGTGATCGTAAAATAAAATGCTTGATGCGAGCAGAGGAAGGTAGAAGAACATGGCAAAATGTTAATAATTCAGAGATGCCTGAAATACAGTTATTCCAAATGAAAGGCATGAAAACTCATGGATTCTTTGTTTCTCCACATCATCCTCTCAAGATGGGAATCATTTCAGAAAACTAGCAGACTCCTACAAGGCACGCTGTCTCTTAAAGTATTGGACTTAGAACAAGATGGAATGGATGACACCACCGTTCTTCCTTTCTGACCTCACCTTACGTCTATAGAAAATGTTAAAGTTCAGAGACTTGTATAAAACAGCCATCAGATCCAAGACCCGCACAGCGGACACAATACAATAGGTCAAGAAAGAGGACATGGTACTTTCCAGGTAGTCCCTACAGAAAGAAAGCATGGTCTTCCTAGAGTCATACTTTCACCACTGTCACTCACATCACCCAGTTGTGCCCAAGACAGAGCACCTCAGGGACTGGTTTTAAAGGCAGAATCCAGATTTGTGAGCAGAGTTCAGAAAAATACTCCATTTATTACCATAACATTGCATAGTCTGGTTTCATACGTTCATACCAGAAAATTTCCGATGTTAATGTAAATCAGAGTTATACAGAATACATTGACAGACAGCTGCAATGTGTTCAGCTATTCCAGTGTGTTTAATGATACATGTATTTGTGATTGTAACTGGAAAACTTATTTATCTAGTAGCTTGTTTTAAAGATATTCTCCTATAGTTATACAGCCTACACAGAATTTATAAGCAAAAAGAGTAACTGATGAGAAATGTTATAAGCTCTAACATATTGTCCTGAATTGTAAAACATCCCAAGGGCACTCACCATGTAAAGATTACTATGCACTATGAATAAGCACCCAACACAGCACTTACACTTTGCATTTCAGATTTGATAATTGTCATCATTGGAAGTCTTAGCTTCACCAGAAAAATGCATTGAGTTCTACAGTTCAAACTTCTATGAAATCTGCTTGCTAAAACAAATACATTTTCCGTCTAGTTTTCCAATATAATCCCCACAGTGAAAACTCAAATATGGCGTTGCATAAAAATGTATTTTGTGCCTATGCAGCATAAATCCTAAAACCTATTATAATTGATTTCTCCTGTTCAATAGAACGAACTGAGTTACAGAATGACTCTTAACTGGAAACCACAATGTTAAGGTCATTACATTGAAAACACCAGGTTTTGCTAAGCAGATATTACAGCAAAACCCACACAACTCTTGAGCATGTACCAGAGAGCTTATCTCCAAGGTTATTTTAAAATTCATTTTAAAGCAGCTGAAAACACCCTATTCCAATGTCAGCAACCATGATTGGGTACTCTGACAGCAAAAAAAAATTTCATTAGAATTTGAGTCGCTCACAAGCATCAAGTTCTAGGGTTTTTTGCTCCTTTGTCAGTCCATCTCTGTTAGCCTGGTAGTGATAACAATAGGAATTCCATAAGGTATTTCTGTGGGATACTGGCTGACAAGACATGCATAGTCTTTCTATCTAACCACTAACCCTTCTAGGCAGAACACAAAACAATTACAGGGTCAATATAGAAGAGAATAGTTCAGTTGGAAGAGACCTATAACAATCATCTAGTCCAGCTGCCCTCTTTTTAACTTGCTGGCTCATGTACCGTCAGCATGTAGTTTAGCCTGAGCTGGAAACTATAACTGAGAATACTGAAACATACTGAAGTAGGGCAGCATAGAGCTAGGTCTCTGTCTCTACGTGGCCTTACAGCCACCACTGAGACTGAACCTTGAGGGACGCTGGCTGTCCCTTCTCTGTTTGTACAGCCCCTGCCGCTACCATCTGCATCCACGTTATTAGGCTCCTCCCTAATAGTACGACAACAAGTATTTCCACATCTATCCCAAGCAGAATATCAGCCCCTTAGATTAAAGTCTGAGCACAGGGTTGTAACACAGTATGTAACCCAGTTGCAATAAATAGCATTTTCTTGTTCTTGTGAAGAATGTGATCCTGTGGCTGAAGTCCTTCCATTATTCTATAAAAATACTAATATTCTGGCCAAACCTTTAGTAAAGTTAGCAATAGAGGAACATCTATACCACACCTGAGCTGGCCAGAAAAGCTGTCCTAGGAAGACAGTAGCCTTTTTGCTGGAGAAAGTTCTAATTGCAGGAAGGATTCCTTGAACAGACTATATACAACTATCTCTTAAGAGTGTGATTTTAGGAATTGAAGAGGAAAAATATAATTCAGTAAGCTGAAAACATCTAAAATGAGAAGAACACTTCAAATCTGCTTGAGACAGACTTTTTGTTTTACCTACATTTTTAAATGCTTCAGAAAACAAAGTTCTTGTCCTTGAAGTTGGAACAGAGGAGACCAAATAGAAGAAAGAGGAACAAGTGTTCTTAACTCAAATTACAAAAAGGGAATTTAGACAATGAGGACATTACATTACTCAAGATGAGAGAAAAGTCTGTGGTTTAGTAAGAAACTGTCATTTAAGATTTCCCAGGTCCTGGGATATATAGCTGATGCTATAACTATATTCCATCTGTTGGAGCTTTTTGATAAATACAGAGTTTGAGAGTGGCTTAAAGCACTGGAGGTTATACTTAACTAACTAATCTGCCACAGCTTTATACTACCGCCATTTTAGATAAGGGAAATTAAGTGGAAATATAAGCATATTCAGATTTCCAAAGGGTACTTTGATGAGGCTTCACATTCAAGATTGCTTAGCAAATTGGGAACCGCCAGCTTAATTAGGACATTTGGCTCGACAGGCAATGGCTCAAGAGCAGGAAGGAACGTGTTAGCAATTCAGAACACACTGGAAAGTACAGGAATAATTTGAAAAAGTCTAGAAAGTAACGAACAAAAACACATAGCAGGCCACATGAACTTGTCAAGAGAAAAGCATCAAAGAAACGTTTGTTTAGGTTTTTGTTGGTTGGGTTTGGGTTTTTTTCCCTATTATGGGCTATAAGGCCATATAGCTAGAGAAGTTGTGTAGCTTCACAGCTAGTGGAGCAGACCTGGTGGCCTCTCCTGTGGCAAAGAGGAATGGATAGCCCCAGCTACCTCCCTCCCAAATTGTAGAGGTAGGAGTAACGGGGCACATCGTGGGGCAGTCACCACTCGCTCTCACCCAGTGCAGTCATCTGAAAGAAATAGCAAAGTGGGAGTACTAACAAATCCTTTAAGTGTAGATATCACCAGTTCAGCATCAGTCTGGAGAGAGATATCAGGTGGGGTCCTCTGAGACTGGGGCGTGTCCACTGCTTTCATTAGTGACCTTGAGATGGCATAGTGGAGAACATAGTTATTAGATTTCCAGGTGGCACGAACTCAAAAGGGCTGTAAACATGAAAGGCTGGACATGAGGAAAGACAGAAAATTGACATACTGGGGAAGAGGTCAAAAATAAAGTACACAATTCACCAGAGAAAGGTAAAAAACAATACATGAGAGAAACATGCATCTGTATGAAGTTGATGGGGAAGAGTTGCTTGATCACAGTGTTTTAGAAAAGGACTGATCACGGATGACAAGCAAGCATGAGTCACAAATACCATGCCATCATTGGGGGGAGGCGGGGAGGAGATACGTCATAGNCTGGTCATCAAGAAAACGGTAGCATAATTAGGACACAAAAATCAACAGCTGGGATACAGTCTTGTCATCAGTGGAAACTTAAAAACTAGTTAGTCAGCCATTTCTTAGGAATGGCTGATTCTTCATCCAAGATTTAAGAAAATAAATTACAGGAAAGATCTCCCTTCCAACCTCATAGTCTCCGATTCAGTCAGAATGGCCCACACAACCTACATGAGAAGGTTTCTCTCCCCATTCCCTACATACGGCCAGTGGAGGAAAAACAGGCTTCCACAGGGGATGGCTTAGAGCCCTTTTAGGCTTTTACTTTGAAGCACTTTCCAAAAAGACTTTGTCTCTCCTTTGACTACAAGAAGCCTGGGGAGATAAATCGTCTAATTTAGGATATTTAGAAAATGCTTGAATTTAAGCAGTGTGAATACTGCACTATGGCTTTACCTGGATCGAAAGGGCTTGTGTTTGTGGCGCAGTAGGTAGCTAAGACCTCCATGACTCCTTTAATATACTTCTAAACTATAAATTTGACTGAAGTTAACAAGGAAAGATAAAAGTTGTCACAACAAACAGAGGTAAGAAAGCATAAGCCTCACTTCTTGAGAGGTCAACCCAAATCTGCATGAACTACTGAACGCTACAGACAAAATATTAAGACGCAACCAGATTGTATGTATCTTGGTAAATGGTGCAACAGAAGGAGAATGCAGTTCAGCACAAATTAATTTAGAAGCAAACAACCAATCACCCTATACGCTAATCAAAAAGGGTTTGAAAGGTCTTGTGAGAAAATAGTAACAACTGGTACTCAAACACTCTATTGCAGTTTTGTTGATGTTGCTGTGTTTATAATAGTAGAAGAGTAGCACAGCTGTCAGATCCATGGCATCCTGGACACACAACCATTACTAGCTTAACACCACATGACATCAAAAATTTACAGCCTCTGAAGAGCGTAAAGTGTGAAAGCTGTTTAAAGGAGCTAGATGTTTTCTTATTGGAGGGTGGGGGACACACACACAAGCACCTTGAGCTGGCCTAACATGATTTATTTAAACAGAAAAAAAAATTAAAAAGGTTAAAAGAAACAAAGTCAGATCATCAGATAGTGTCAACCGGCAGATCTCTGTTGGCTTTAAAAGTAACTGCACTGATTTATGCTAACTGAGGATTTTTCTGGCCCTTAAAATGCTCCATTAAGAAGTGTCAGTTCTTAGAAAGAAGGGCAACCCATTAGGACTGGTCACTATACTGCATACATGGAAAACAAAAATTTGGAATACAACTGAAGCAAGAAAAATTAAAGATGTACCTGTTTCTTGACAAATACTGTCAGTTATACTTTGATAACAAGACAGACAGAGGGGAGAGGGAAGAGGAAAAAAATACTGCCATGAATATCAAGAAAATTTACAATAATAATGCAAAAATCCTACAAATGTTTCCAAACATAATACAAACTAAAATTATTTGATATGTTTAGATTTGAGTCAGCATGACACAAATTTCTCCCTATTTGCTGGTATTTTCAAATATCCACAGTATCAGTTTTATCTTCCTTTTACTGAATTTTACAGTAAAATTCCTAGGGCCTCTAGTAGGAAGAGCTTATGCTGAACACATCTGAAAGGTATTCCCCTGACAGAAAAAACTCTGTTTCCTAAGGGTATTCCTCATTTAGCAATTGTCATCCTCTTTTTGGAGATCTCTTCTCTTTTCTTCCACAAAATACTTACTGCAGGCCAAGATCTTTCAGTTCATGTTTATTACAAATACCAACAGACTGTGTTTATTTGCTATCATGGTTCTTCTGAGATAATAATAAAAAAACCAACAAAAAAAAACAGAGAATAGGTTTTAGAAGAATAACTCTCTTTGGTTGCCAGCCTATCAAACAGAATGTTTCCTGAATTATATGCAACACCTACTAATACTTACTCTGTGCTTTGGACAGATACCATAAGTAAGGCATATTTGAATCTAGCTTTCTGTGACCATATTGCTCATACTATATTTCCAGTTTAATACCACTAAATAACCGTGTCCTTATGGGCCTTACTTTTTTTTAAGCTATTTTCAACATTGTACAACTATTATAAATGATTTGATACTAAGACATCAGATTAAATAGAGACATTTTCCTTGCTATTATTAGTTAAAGGCCCACCAAAGGCAAAGTACAAAACTGTTGAAAGGAAATTCAACCTTTTCCTTTTCAAACGAACCAAGTGAATGTGGACTATGATCAGGAAAACCAATATTGCTGAGCTCCTACCTCCTTTACTTATACCATACCTTTCATTCACCAGTGACAAAAGACAGTAAGGAAGACAGGTGCTATTAGTACCATTTCACAGATAAAGAAACTAAGCAACAAGAGCACAGAAATTCTTTACACAGGTAGGGCAGAGTCAGACATTGACACCGATTTCTTCACTCCCACCTTTATGCTGCATGATACTTATTTTCTAATTTCCTCTTTATTTTTTATTGCATCCTAAAGCTCCCTCACAACATGCTGGTGAAAATCAGGATATACCATTCCATGCTTATTAGGACTCCCAAGGCCATACAAATGTTTAGTAAGTTAGAGAAGAATTTATTCTTTAATTCACTGACTACTAACCAGAGTAGATGGGTAGCTCTGGGACAGACTGACCTCAATCTTTTAGAGAGGTTGTTTTTTTTTATTTTATTTTATTTTTTTATTTTATTTTATTCCTTTTGTCCTTTGTTCCATCACCTCAGCCTGCCTTGGTGGATGGGATGGCCCACTATGGTAGGCAAAAGAATGTAGTTTTCTTGATCATGTCTTTTAAACAGATTAGATTTTTAAAAACTTGAAATAGCCCAAACCAGCTACATGTAAGTCCCTTCCCGTTTGTCCCCCACACTTCCCCTCCCCCCTCCCCTTTTTTAAATGAATCTTGGCAGAAAGCCCTCTCCCCTAGATGAGATGCTCTTTGTCCTGGCCACCAACAGATATATACAATGATACTAGAATCATTGAGGTTGGAAAAGACCTTTAAGATCATCAAGTCCAACTGTTAACCCAACACCACCATGCCTCCTAAACCAGGTCCCGAAGCACCACTTCTACAGGTTTTTTGAGCACCTCCAGGAATGACGACTCCACCACCCCTCTGGGCAGCCTGTTCCAATGCTTGATCNAGAGAGCGATAAGGTCTCCCCTCAGCCTCCTCTTCTCCAGGCTAAACAACCCCAGTTCCCTCAGCCACTCCTCATAATACTTGTGCTCCAGATCCTTCACCAGTTTCATTCCCCTTCTCTGGACACGCTCTAGCACCGCAATGTCTTTCTTGTAGTGAGGGGCCCAAAACTGAACACAGTCTTTGAGGTGCGGCCTCACCAGTGCCGAGTACAGGGGTACGATCACTTCCCTACTTCTGCTGGTCACGCTATTCCTGATACAAGCCAGGATGCCGTTGGCCTTCTTGGCCACCTGGGCACACTGCCGGCTCATGTTCAGCCGGCTGTCGACCAGCACCCCCAGGTCCTTTTCCGGTGGGCAGCTTTCCAGCCGCTCTTCCCCAAGCCTGTAGCGTTGCATGGGGTTGTTGTGACCCAAGTGCAGGACCTGGCACTTGGCCTTGTTAAACTTCATACAATTGACCTCAGCCCATCAATCCAGCCGATTAGGCTTCAAGCTATAGGACTTTACAAGCTATACAAGACATTTGCTATCCTTTTCATTGAATTTCCATTTAAGCTGAAGATTTTATTTGTCTTTCAGAGTAAATTCTATTGAGAAACCTCTAGTTCCACACAAAACAGGACTCCTGAGAGTCCTGTGTAGCTGAAGGAAATGAAATAGGTATATTTTTGTGCTTATGCAACCAAAGCGTCAATTCAGCATAAGAAAAGCATCTGTCTGTGACAGAAAGGATTCCTATGTCTGATTTTATTCTCTGTGCTCAGGAGTATCTAAAACACTAAATCATAACTATCTCTGTACGAGCTGACAGACTGCAACAATATTTGTCTCAGTTGATTACTTATCTTTGCCGTGGTTCCTATTACCAGTCTTCCTGGCTCTGTCTGCCTTTCTTTTGATAGTTTGAAATTTATCTTTTTTTCCTCCAAGATTTACACACACCGTTGCTGTTTTGTTTGTGGGTTTGTTTGGGGTTTTTTGTTTGGTTTTGGTGGGGTTTTTTTGTTGGTGGTTTTTTTTATTTTGGGGTGTTTTCTTTTGTTTTGTTTTGTTTTAAATAAGTCTTCAGAGCCTAGGAGCAGACACGTCCAAACCAGGTGAAGTGACAAATCAGAGTAACTATGTGAGCAACAGGCAGATGAACTAACAAGATGTGGCTTTGATATGTTAGATATAACCAACAGTTTAAGACTGATAGGAGAATTACTCTGACAACAACTAAAACTCACCTGTCCGATTTCAAGATAAACCACAGTTCACGCACAAAATAGATTTTCACATAGTTTTATGCTCTCTATTTTTTATTTTCCACAGAGGAGGAGATAGTGTTTTTGCTAACATTTGTTTTATTTAGTGCATGGCTTGGTCTTCAAAAAGAGAAGGAAATGATACTCTGAATTCAAAAGCCATCCCAGGCATTTCCTGTCTGGTCATGTCAGTGAGGACTTGCCCCAGGTAACAAACTGATGGTAGCTGGAAGTCAGGTGTGGGCTCTGTGTGGCCCCATTTCAGCTACTGTTCACTTTGTCCCAAAACTCGGGACGAGTTTCTCTGCTGAATCTTTGCATTACTTTTTGCATGTATTTCCAAAAATTTTTGTGTATCCTGTACTATTTATTTATCTACACCAGGATTGAATGAGTCATTTATAATGAAAATTGCACCAATGGGAGCTCAGCTCTTTTTCTGTTTGCAAATTGCCTGTGAACAAATTGCAGAAGCCTCCAATGGATTTATTATTCAAAAGTATTGACAATTTTTCATGAGTAATTAATCGGATTTGCAAGCTGCTCGCAAATATTTCACTGAAGTTGTTGTACATTCCCTGCTCTGCTGGTTAGTTTTAAAAGTTATATCATACCTCTTCTACTCTTTTATTGGGTCTCTTGAGTGTGGTAGACTCAACATCATCTAGCTTGAAAACTATGCATCTAGCCATGAAAATAAATTCCAAATTATTTACTTGAACATCAAAATTGAAATCCACAGTTCAGAACTGGAATTCTCTTTCCATTTCAGAGCACACTGCAGTATTTGAGCTTAATATTGTATTTCCGCTAAGCTTCATGTTGCAATGTTTCCACACTACCACAGAAAGCGGCTCCCAGAATTACAGGACTGTGGCCAAGGCAAAGTCATCTTAAAGTTCAAATTCATATTTGGTATTTCTAGCCTGTGCTACCTCTCATCTTTGTTTTCAACACCTAAGCAAGTATGTAGTGAGTATGTAATTCATATCATTAAACTGCTTTTCCTCCTCCTGGATGATTAATGAATATGTTAAACAGACACTTAATATCTTTTTCTTAGAATCTTTAGAAAGATTTTAATCCACGTTTCGGTTCTCACAGCTAAGTCTTATCATTGTCAAATGTTTGCTAAAATCAGGGAATTTTATCTGTCACATGCCTTAAAATCAGTGATTTTCATAATTTAATTGTAAAAATCACATTGTTTTATGAAGAGCAAATCACTGAAAAGCAAGCTTTTCATAAAATATCTTCATAACACTCAAATAAAAGTAACAGCTAAAATATTAAGAACCCAAACACTTATTCTAGCCAAAATGAAGAAGAGGCCACACATCAGAAATAATATATAGCTGCTATATCCTCTGACAAAAAGTGAAGTTCTTTTTCCTTCCCCAGTGAAAAACAGCCCACTCCTCACAGTCACGGAGAGGCGCAAGCTACAGTGGCTGCAAGCTGCCTTTGTGCTCTTTCAGTCTAATCTTATCCAGGTTTCCTCAAAGACCCAGAGATCCACCATCAAGTCACCACCATTAAGTTTCATGCAAGTGCAGCATATCTCAGGCAGAAGTAGCCTAGTTATGCTCAAATCTTCATATTTTAGTTTAGGAACTGTCAGTCTAATTAATTCATTTATATAGTTCCTAAATATTTTTAAACTCCATTAAAGTCACACAATCTGCTTTGATTGATGAAAGCCTTCTTCATCTGTCCCATGGGCCCAGCTTACACCTCAGCATCCGCAGTATTACCAATACTACTACCAACATCCCTCCAATAGCTTCTCCGAATTTCAAACGTCATTGACAGACCTTGTATTTTGGAAATAGAAGATGAATCCTCAGAAGACAACTACACAGCTTTCTCCTGCAGCACCTTAGTTGTGGCGGGAGTCTGAACTAGCAGGATCCTGACCTGTTTGAATAGGTGTGCACCAGACTATTTTTTAATTTATCTGAAAGAGCTAGAGCAGGAATGCGTGGGGAAGAAAATCAGGCCTAACTCAGAATTAGTCCCATTGATAATTTTTGCAGTTTGGAGGAGATATAACAGAGAAGAAAGATCATTTTTCCTTCCACTTAAATAGCTTTAAAGCCACTGATGTCTGGAAACATTTCTTGCACATGATAGTAGGCCGTCTGGGGAGCCCATAAAAATAGAAGCTAGTCATGAATAATTTTTCTAATTGTACAAGGACAATGAAGATCGAGAATTAAATTTAATAAGCACTACAGCGAGGTTCCTTCATAGAACAATACCTCTACATTATGATTGATAACATCCAATACATCAGAACTAATGAAATCCAGTTTCTCATGCATTTGCATTTCTCATTGCTACACAACCCCACAACTTCAGACTCCATCACTCTCCCCCCACTGCAGCAGTACCCCATTTCCCCCTCCCCAGCCCACATGCCCCCCCAGTATCCTTTCTACCCATGCAGCATCCTCCCATTTCACCAACAGGCCCCATTTGCCAGCAGGGCAAGGGCAAAGCTGGCTCAGGGCTGTGCCAGAGTCATCGCTGCACACCTGCACAACCAGACCCTGGCCGCAGCCTCGCTGTGGGGAGCAGTTCCTTTCAAATTCTGCCACTGAATTGCCAAAACTTGGGGGAACTTACCTGTCTTTGAGACTCTTTCCTCTGTGTCAAAAATGGATGAGTATTCAATGGTTACAGTCAGGAGGAAGGACCGAGTTGGTGATCAAGTAAGCCTTGTTGTCTTGGGAAACTCTATTAAAAAAAGAAAAACTAGATATTAGCATTTAAAAAAGCCTAGATTTTACAGCTCATGGTCCCACACTTCAAATTGCATTGCTGAACGGTGCAAATGTCAGAAGCATGGGGAAATGACAACAATTGCAGAGCAGGAAGACAAAAAAAAATTGACTTGGCCAAAATCAGAATAGCTATATTGTGGTTGAAGTTATCCAACAGCTTCATAGCTAGCAGCTTGTCAGGATGTGGAAATGGACAAATATATAAGCAAGGAGTGAGTTTACATGTGTCAGTGCCATAGGAAGCTAGGCTAGAGAGCAATTTAATGCTTTACTCAGAAGTGGAGCATGAGAAGAGCTTACCAAAGAGGACATGTAAAGGATGAACAAATTAGACCCCATTAGTCGACAGAGAAAGAAATTTCTAGCATATTTCTTGTCTTAGGAGAGACCATAACAAGGTAGGATGATTAGAAACTGGAATTCAGTTAGAAAATAAGGCATGGATTTTAAACCACTGGAGCAGTTGTAGAAAAATACTTCCAAGAGATATAGTAGGTTCTCCACCTTCTGAAATATTTAAATAACTGGTGGATTACTTTCAAACAGGTAATCTTTTATCCAGGAACGAGGTTGTGTGAGCTGGTACAATAGTCACTGCTTGGCATTATGTGCTGCATGAAGTTGGGATGATCAGAGTCTGGCCTTCAGAACTTGAAATTTATTCGTCTATAAATTTGTTGATAAAGACACACATGAAAAACATTTATTTTGTTCCTTCTAGCACAAAAGGGCAATATCTGTCATGAGATGCACTTATTTTGCTTTGAAGAGTCAGAAATCCCATACAAGGCAAGGCAAAACAAAGATCATGGCACGGAAAACCAAACTTACCTGAGGCTCAGTTCTAACTGATAGTTACCCTAACAGAAACACAGAAGGGTGCACGGCTTGGCTTGCCTGGAAAATAGCTGAATTTGTTGAACAAGATGAGTAGGGGCACAACAGAAAAACACACAGAGGGAATTCATATTCTGAAGCTTTGAAGTTTTTGCATATACACACCAGGAAAGAGAAGCAGGAACTTCAATGAAGAGTAATTTCAACTAAAGCTTTTTCAGGAGTGCTGAAATTCCCTAAATGGAAATCAAAATTATTTAACTAAAATTAAGCCCCAAAATTGCGTTTGTGTTATCTTTCCTTTTGAGGTTGTGGTCCACATATTTACCTTTCATTTCTGCTACTAAAGTTATTCAAAACACAGGGGTGGTGTGGGGAAATTCCATTTTTGAGTGTCATTTTTCCCAAAGAAATCAATTCAAGTAAGTATTGAATGCTTAAGGTGTTATGTTCTCCCTGAAAGCAGCAAGAGGGGTGAGTTCACAGGACTGCGTCAACCGTTCTGCTATGAAACAAACCTATGAAACCAGCTCCCTGCAGAGCTCAAGATCACTAGGAGGAAAGTACAGGGGACACCCAGACTGCAGAAATAACCCAATCACGTTATTAGACAGGGGCTGTGTATTCCCCATCAAAGCACTGTGTGGAAATACATAAGACTGAATGTAGAAGATTGCTTTGGGCCCTAGTAAATGCCAGCAATTCACTTCTAACCAGGACCCGGAACCCTCTGCTCCTTCCTTCCCAAGCAAAGGTATTAGGGCACATTAAAGCAGGTTTCTGTGAAAACAGAGGTGTGAATTTGAATTTCCCCTCTGGATCTGGACCAATGTCTGCCCTTTCAAGATTACACACATGGAACTAATACCTGGTCGTTCAGGCTAGTAAGTCAAAACCATGACCACATTGCTGACTTCTGGGAGTGGTGAGGTCCTGACATTACTCTGATGAGCCAGGACAGGCCTCTGACGTGACCATCACTTCCAGGGTAACTCTTTCCTAAATACATCATGTTTTCTCCTGATTTCATACTAATTGGATCTAAAGCCCTTACATAAAATGATAATCAAAAAGAAAACATACACACACACTACAAATAGTGCAGTATTAGAAGACATCATACAAGCATGAGAAAAAAAAATCCATTTCCATGAATTAATATTTCCAGCACTCGGCTAGTTATTTTCTTTGTATGAAAGAAAATAACATTTGTTCACCTAATTCCTGTGGTAACTATATAGCAAAATAATCATCTTTACTTAATGACATTTTTAAATCACTTAAGCCACCATTTTATTACTACCTGACAATTCAATATTAGATTGCTTAGGGAGTGTTATTCCAACTTATACTCGGTATACTGAATACAGTTTTTAAAAAGTTTTTATTTCCCTATCGGTATTCATATTCTTATGTCTTGATTTTCTTATGTGTTGATTTTTCTCCAATAGAAAATTAATAAAGGATTATTCTTTTTCAACTATAGTGTATATGGTAATGTGAAAATTGTAGGCTTGGCACAACTAAAAAGCCTGCAGTAAAAGAAAGCTAAAGAGTTGCAATAGTGGGAGTAGATAATATACAGTCTTTAGATGAAAAGGAAGCCTCTTATTCAATTTGGACTGGTTAATAGTTACACGTCTTAATACATTCTCAAGGCAGAAATTCCCACTGAAGATCTGGGCCAATATTAGGTTAGACAGCAACATAATAAACGCTAGGAAAAATAAAGAACTTACAAGCCTGGATAAGAATTTTGCAGATAAAAATTTCTGTACATATTGTATGGCTGCATATTAGTTCTGTTTCACTAGAAGTATGTTACTAACTCTTAGCTGTAAGTGAAACAAAAAGATTGTACAGTTATATCATTGTAAGGATTAAGTTTGAAGAGATAACACAAAGCTTATGTCAAGTAATAATATGTTTAAGAACGGCCATCTGAACAACTGTAAGGCTTCTAACATCAGTTAGAGAAACACTTCTCATTTCTTCCAATCTCAGATAAAAACATCCCTTAAAATACCATTTTTCAGACTTGGTAAATGGCATGAAAAAAAACTGAAGGACATGGAGAGAGAAGACACACATGAAACACACGGGAATGAAAAGCGGGTACGGTACCCAGCCATGCGAGTGGGGTTTCATATCTCTGCCCTGGAGCTTCTGGCAGAATTTGGGCATCAGGGTCCGGCCAGGCTAACAGTTCTTCCCCTTCCCTTACTGGGAAAGGAGAGCGGATTTCTGCAGCATGGCAGGCAGAAATTACTACTGGCAGGGTTATTCCACTGAGAAGAAAAGTCATTGTTGTTCTAGGAAGCACAGAAAAAGTAACTATCAATTAAAATATATATATATATACACACACACACATTTATGAGTGCTAAGACAGCAACTACTTTAGGGTCATTAAAATGCTTTGACTCGTTGACTACTTACTTTTTCAGAAAAACAGCTAGGCAAGTTAGATTACCCTATCAAGCACCAAACAATAACACAGAAACTTCTAGTAAAATGTCATAGTATTGGTTAATTTGCTAGTTCTAATTTCCACAGTCAGGTTCTGTCATGCATATATGTATTATTCCCCTAGATATTAGAAGGGATAGATCCCACTTCTATTGGTTTCAAATCTGAGGCAAAAAACCCACTGAAGTAAAGACGACAATTAAATTGTGTAGAATATTTATTTACACGAACTGAAGGAAATTAATAGCCAAATTATATTTCTTTAAAATATCTGGTTATTACATCAAAATTGTTTCTTACCTCACTTCATATGTATGGGTCAATATTTTAACTTCAAGTTTTCCATCTTAATACCTAGCTATTACTGCATATTACATAGATTTTTTTTTTTTTTTACTATGGCAGAATTACAGTAATTAACTTTGTACCAATTAGCAGGGTGCATATTAATTTTCATATACTTTTACAGAAAGAAAAATCTTGAAATCTCACAGCAGGGATGGTTAAAATGATTCATTAATGTTCTGCACAGGTTTCTTTTCTAATTCATTAAGAAAATATTAGCATAATCATGTGAAATTAATTTTCTTAAAAAGGTTGATATAAGCAAGGGATTAAGGGAACTGGAGCTAACATAAGAAGCATGGCTTGCACCATGCTCTTGGTCTCCAGAGGCCGACTATCATATTTGAGGTATTACTTGCCAGTGCACTTTGATAATGAAGAAAAAATTGAAGATAGATGCAGCCAGTTGAGCTGAGGGTTTCATTTTCATATTAAAAAACAAAGGCTCATGCATCCTGTCCTTATATTTCTCTGTTTTGTGAGGAGATAGAGAAAAAACACATTATTCAACATGAACAAGAGGTTGAAAGAAAATAATAAAATGAAGTGATAGGCTACAAATGAAAAAAGCATCCAGAAAATGGAATACTTAGTGATAATAAAAGGTGAAGAGAAAGTTCAGCAAAGAGAAGGAAAAGTGATCCAAATAGAAAGGACTAGAGAGTGAAAGTTAAATAGGCTCTCCAAAAAAAGTTTCAAGGAAAAAGAAAAAGCAATCTCAATAACAAATGACAGTGAGAGAGTAATAGACTTCATTCATAGATTCACGTAAAAAGGCGTTTAAGGTAGGAGGACGTTAAGATATCTTGTGCTATAACCCAAAGTGCCTCTTGATAAATCCAACTCTGGTGTGCCCGGGGGGGGGACAACAAAAAAGGGGAGGAAAAAAAAAAAGTGAGTTGTGGAGCCTACACTGAGTGAGAATAATGTCACCAAAACAAACCCAGGAAAATGTGTGCTGTGAGCCCAGTTGAGGCTTTTTTCAATACTACGTTACATCTGGCATTGCTATTCCATTTTCCTCATGCTGACTATTCTTTCAAGTCAGCTTTTAGCTCCGTAACAAAACCAAGTTCAATAACACTCAAATGTGCTCCAGAGACAATAGAGAACTGGTCCTCTACTAAGAAAGGCAAGGACAAGTTTTTAATCTTCTTTGCAAGGACCGTATCAGAAAGGTAGTTTGTAACCGAAAGGTATTCAAGGAGCTCATTATAAAGGTATATAATTCTCCCCCTGGGGCTCTGTTCCTTACACCTGATCTCTGTCTGGAATAGACCCTGGTGGACCACAAGGCAGCTCCTCACAGGATGAGAAGCCTTGCACAAAGTGACATTGAAATTGGAGATTACATTGTCATTAATGACTTTTTGGCACTCAAGCCTGAGCTACCGCACCATCGTTCCCACAAACTCTTCACGCACGTGGTTTCCTCCTGAATAGTTTTAGGGCTTCAGAATGCATAGGAGATGATAACCTAAGGATGTAGAGGGAGTTCAGATCATACAAATCTAGACCTGCAAAAGCATGTATACTTTTGGGCTCCCCTTGCTCTCCAAAACACAACATTAAGCCTTTGGTTTCCTTCATCAAGCAATTGCTTGTCTGGAAGAGATAAGGCTGTGCAGAACTGCACACGTGGATGTAACCCCACAGTCTGAGACCACTTCAGCACTCCTGGCTGCCTGCTCAGAGTGAGAGCTACCAAAACTCCCAGAAACACACGTGTGTCTTCATAAGCAAAGCAAAACACAGGTATTGTGTAACATGTTGAGTGCTGTAGAAAGAAACAATCAGAGGAAAATCTGTGTCCTTGACAGACCCAACTGGCCTTCATGACCTGAACGCATGAGCTTGTTTGTCCATTAAGCTTATTTCCCAACTTCCAGCTGTGCCAACTTCCTTACCCCTTTTTCACAAAAGTACCATGTTTGATACTAAACTAGTGGAAATAGATGCAAAACATTTATTTTTATAATCATTTTCAAAGTTACATAGCACCTGGATCTCTGAACCAAAAAAGTGCACATGGACTTAACTCTTTAGCTTTGACATCCTGTAAGTTAATATCTTCTAGTGTTGTTTTGCATCAGTGATGTAATAGTTAAACCTTGGTACAACTTCCCACTGCATTCCATTATTTGTTATCACTGAAATGATTATTCTATGGCATATCTAGCCCAACCTTTCACAAGTAAATTATATGCACATAAGTTCCACTGATTTATGACAGGCATCAATTAATTCTTATATGTGCTCATATTATTCAATCTATTGATGTGAAAGGGTCATATCTCACTTTAAGCAGCAAATCTATAGATATAGACAGGGAATGCAGTGGAATGAGGACCCATGATGTGACAGGGGGCAGAGGGAAGAACACCATTGGATGAATGTACAACTGAGAGAAGACACAAAGAATGGCGGTGCAATTTATCCCAGTTCCACATTAATGTAATCTTAAAAATATTTTACAAACTTTTTTCTTCCCTTCTAAATATTGCTTCAAGTCTACAGTCTTCCACTTTAAAAAAAATTCTTTATTCTTAAAGTTTAAAATTTATTCTTTATTTACTGAAATGACAGTATAATCACTGCCCCCTCCCTCCTAATTTCAACATTTAATCATTTTTCCTTAAAAAGCACTAATTTAAAACCAATATTTGTAGGCAGCAATTCAGGGCTCCAGGTATTTCTCAAAAAAAGGCTGTATGTTATTTTATTGAATTTTTCCCCTTTCTCCTATAAACCTCAATATTCTGGTTATATCTGCTACTAAGTGAGACCATTAAACTCAGCTATTTTAGTTTTCTACCTTCCATAGTTTTCTATCAGTTTAAGTAAACTACCTTTAACACAGAAAAAGATTTGATTGCTTCCCCTAATTCATTTTTCCCAATTTACCCTAATTACACAGGCTTCTTAAAAACCTCATAACACTATTTCTCTACTAAAGATTTTTTCAACCAAATAAAAGTCATTTACAGTAGAGCTGCAGTTCTGAAGGTTTTAGATTTATATGGATAATGTTCAATTCAAGCATATAACAAAGATCCTCATTCTTCTATTGACATCTCTGCTATTGATGGTTTCTGAATAAGAAAAGGGAATACACTCAACATATACTCAAGGGCACCCCTCCATCTTTTTTCCACGTGGTCTGTTCTCTTGTAATGCTTTTTTTTCTTGCAACTTCACCTGCTTGCTGGTGGGAGAATATTTTTACTGATGTGAAAAATTTCTTTAACAAAGAAACGAAAACCAGTTTCTGAAAGCTTTCAAGTTATTACTGAAAGATCATCAACAGGAAAAGCTAGAATACATTACTTTTGCTCATTAATAAAATCAGAAATAGTTAGGAAGACCTGAACATACCTCTTTTAAACACTTTTTTGTTAAAATGGGTCATGGCGGGTTTTTTTGGGGTTTTTTTGGGGTTTTTTTTGTTGTTGTTGTTGTTTTGTTTTTTTAAAGAACAGTAGATTCCCCCATTTTTGTCAGCATCCTATTGCTTTTTGTCTCTGTTATAAACCTCAGGCGTTTAGTTTCATCTAATAACAATGTTAGCAGGATTTCCATCCTAACTCATGATTCATTAACTGTTATTATATAGAGATTTATTTCAAATTGCTCTTGAACTAGACAGCTTAAAAGGAAGGGGGGAAAAAAAAAATAAAAAAACACCCAAACCAAGTCCCACATCACATACAGAAAGGAGGAATTTTCAAGCAGTCTTAAAGAATGAACATTAGACTGCATTGCTGTGCTGGCAAGTGGGCCAGGCAGCCACAGAGGTAATTTATTGTTAAGCCCTAAGCAGATCTAAACTTTTGTGTTACCTCTTTAAATCCTTTTGAGCACTTTAATTATAGCCATTCTATGAATAAAATTGAAGCAAGTCAAAGGAAGGCAGTAGTTTTAAGGACAGATTACGTAAAGATAGCCTCACGCTGCAAGGCACCACCATAACAATAAGCACTCAAAAAAAAAAAGAAAAAAATCAATCCTTTCACATATGTAGACATACATATATGCATATAAGGAAGAACACAAGGAAAGGGCCCAGCTTTACAGAGAACTATTTGATATTATGTCAATATCCTGTAATTATGTGACTACTGTAGTCTACACATGCAGAAGGGTATCCAGCTATCTAAATATGCATAATGATATAATTTCAGGGCTTATTTGTCAAACATATATAAATTTATACCTGCTCCTTTTCCAGGTTAAGTAAAGGTGGCCCGTCCACCTTGGTCAAATCGGTAATAATTGTCTTTTGGCAGGTTTGATGACGCATCATGATACTGAGTCCCATTACATCCCTACATACTATCACCCTCCTAATTCAGCTTTTGTCACCCGCAGCTTACAAGAGGGGCCCAGCTCCCGCCTTAGATAGACTAGAAGAGTCACGTTTATTAAAAGTTAAACAAATAACATATTTACAACAGAAGAGACATCAAGATTTTACAATAGTTCTACCTTTGCTAACAAATATATGAATGATATCTCCTGAGGAGAAAAGTGCTCGGTTTGACAAACTACGAGCTACCTTCTCCTGCTGGGAGCCAGAGTCCAAGTTCTTTCAACAGTTCATAATTGCCTTGGTGCCATTTCCCACGTACACCTAGCGGAAATCCCATAAATGTAATGTTGTTTGCATTAGTGAGCTCTTGCACTTGGTCTCTTAGATGCTAGTATTTTCTTACTTTTTCTGCTGCTGCATCCACCAGTGATGTTAATTTACTTTCAAGTCTGACTGTCACATCCACCGCCAAGGCCTGATCTTCTTTAACGAATACCAAGTTTGGTTTATAAAGTTTGTTTTGTTTATCTCTCAGCAGCGGCTCCTGGAATACTACCCAGTCCTTCTTTTTTGCCTCCTCAGCCAACATCTCACAAACTGTTATGTCTTTTAATTCTAGCATCCTGCACCGCTGGGCAGTATCCAATAACGTGCGCACAGGACTCATTCTCCGCTTGACAGATGTAATTTGATGTTCCTGTCTACCCCTTGCCAGAAACTCTCATCGGGTAGATGTTAGCTCTCAACTGTATTGCGGTGAGGAGCTTTCTGTGGGGGATGCCCCTATAAAATTCTATCCAGCTGTTACTGACCTTATCCCTCTCAAAGTTGGAAATACCACAGCCCTGGGAGACCAGCTTGGTCCAATACTCAAATTCCCTTTTCCTCCAGTTACAGGGCCTCAGAAAGATGACCTTTGGAGCGGATATCTCCCATTCCGAGCCTGGTTCCTCACTGCCGGGCTCTTCAGAAATCACCATTACTGCTCTTGGGTCCCAGACAGATGGAACCTTTTCCTTCTCTCCACCAGCAACAATCCAGAGTTTCTCCAACTCCTTCTTGAGGCCTTCTTGTCTCACCACTCCCAGTATAACTTCATCCGAGGACTGCGCGATTTAATGTAACCTCCGGGCCTGTACACTGGGAATCAGTCCCGAGAGCCTAGTGATTCCTAGGCCTCCATCCCGAGTGTTAGAGTATAGGATAGCATCGCACGTGCTTATGGGAAGATGTAGCCACTCCTTGACAGCTGTTCAAATTGCCAAATCAAGGGTTTCCAGGTACATTACTCTCACTTCTACCTGGTCAGCCAAGTAGATCAATCGTGGAATGGTAAACCTTTTCAAGATGCCAACTTTCTGAAGTGGCTTTAAGGCAGCCTTCCCAATCCGCTGGAGCCAATCTTTTACTTTCTCCAGTAGTTCTGGCTTAGGTATTCCTATCCACGGGTCTACGCATAGGCCCAGGTATTTCTCAGAGCTACCGGGTTCAATCATGTTCAGGGGGGTGCCATTAATCGTCCAGGCCGGACAGTCATTGATGGTATAAGAATCTTTTGTTGGCTGGATGTAAAAGCCATGGCATTTCTCACCCTGAGTCTTGAGGCCAGTAAGATCACAAAAGACCTCCAATATTTCAATATTTTTCTGCATCCCATCCCATGACCCACTTAGCAAGACCAAGTCATCAGCAAAAGCCATAGTTGTAATGTTCTTCAAAAAGTATTGGAATCCATTCCCTTCCTCCTCCAGTTTGCGCAGCAGAAGGTCCACAGATAAGTTAAATAATATTGGGGACATTGGATCGCCCTGTTTCACACCAATCCGAATCCCCATGGGATCCGACTGTTCGTTCTGCAGGTCAATCCGGGTAGTGATGTTAAAGTATAAGTTGGTAACAAGGGCAATAATATGACCGTCCACACCCTTCTGTTTTAGAGCCGAGATGATATTTGAGTGGCTCATGGCGTCAAAGGCTTTTACTAAGTCTACGAAGACTAGCCCCAGGGGTCGATGTTCCTTTTTAGCATTGCGGATCAAAAGCTGTAATAATTTCAGGTTCTCCGCACATCCGGCTGTTCTTAAAAACCCCTTTTGTCTCAAGTTAATGGGGCATGCCTTGGTCAGCCTTGCTGTTAAGATCTTTGAGAACAACCTTAAAACAGTTGAACCGATGGTAATTGGCCACCAATTATTGATGTCCTTCTGGCGGTCTGGCAAGGCTGATTTTGGTATTAACACAGTCCAACATTCTCTCACCATATCCAGTATAGCCCCTGACACCAGCCATAAATTGAAAAGTTCCATTAATCGGGTACAGTGAGGATCGATCTTAAGATCTCTCAAACTAAGCCCATCCGGTCCTGGTGCCGTGTTCTTACTCATCTCTGATGTTTTTAGAGATTTCTTTTGCTGTAATCATGGCTTCGAATGCAGAGTTGTCCGCATCGCCAACAGTTCTGAAGGCACCGAGGCCCTTGAATGTTCCCGGCGGTTCCCATCTCGACTTGAACACTTGGTGTACTTCGTTCAGTGGGATACCACACCATAGGGATTCTACATCATCCAGGATGATACCGGCTAGTTTCCCTATATCCAGGTAAAACAGCCACTGGAATTGTAGGAATTGCCCCCATTTCTTGGCCCTCTTCTTCATCCACTCCTTTGGAGGTTCAGAAGGAGCAGCCCTGCGGGCCACTTGGCGTTTCTGAGCTTGGCTTGCTTTCAACCCTGTGGACTTCATAAACAGGCGTGAGTAGTAGTCTTCCACTGCTTCAATCACCCAATGCTGATGGATCCTCCTTCCCTTCAATCACCTTCTCAAAAGTTCCCTGAAGAATGGGCAGCTTTTCAGATGTCAACCAATCAGAAACCACTCTCCGATAACAGGAGCTCAGTCCTCCCTTTACTTGCGACCCAGTGCCCGCAAGGTGTTCTCCTTTTTCTAGGTGTTTTCTCCATTCCTGGTCTTTTTCCCTTTTCCTTCACTGGACTCTTATGAAGTCCTCTTCTCTTATCGCTTATCTGCTTTGTTGTTTTTGACAGAATGTGTTCCGCAATCAACTTATTGATGTTCTTACTACCCTCTTACTGCTTATCCAATTTCTGCAATAATTCCACCTCCTCCTCTGTCCAACACTGTCGGTGTACCCCTCTTTCAGTACGCTCTTTTAGGCGGGAGGCAATAATCCGCTCAATGTTCCTGATACCCGGATGGGCCAAGCGTTTATGTTGTCCCAGACTGATTTTGGATTGCAATACTTTTCCGCATTCCCCACATACCAAGCCCTCCACCAGGGCCGGTTCTGTTGACCCTTTGCACTTTAGGAAATGGCAGGCAATACTATGATGTTTCTCATTTGTTTTCCCACAGCTGGCACACTGAAATAAGATCTTTCTCTTCCCATGCGCTCTCTTTAGATGGTCAATCAGTCCCGACATCTTTCCCATTCAGTTTCCACAACAAGGACGTGATGGATTCTTGCCCGGAACCTTTACCACCAGTGTGCCCTCAGCCAACAAGTCAGTATGAGGATCCAGGATAGGTGTCAATGGCAATGGTGAGGATGGGGCCGTGGCCCCTAGGGCTGAGAGTTCCCCCTCCTCTTCACTCTCAGCCTCTCTCAGGCACGGGCTGATGGTAGTGCCTTCGAGATTCGGAGAGGTAGGTACCTCATACACCTCTGGAAACATGGCCAGTCTGTCAAACCAGGTGGAAGGATGGCACCATTCCAAACCAAGAATCATTGAGTTAAACTCCAGTCCCTTTACATTCAATCCCTCTCCCACCAGTTTTTCGTGGTCATAGATGTTTTTAGTGACTACTTCATCATGCCAATCCCTAGGACAGGTTTGTGTGGCCACCAATGCGAATGCCACCCACATTGGTCAGCCGATTTTGCCACAATAAAGTGAGGCTGAGCAAAGGCCAGACAGCACCACCCTCAAGGCTGTCAGACTGGGCCCAACTACAACCCATGGGCACGGGCTCTGGGCAACAATACCAAATCGATGCTGTGAATTTTATCACCATTGGAATACTATCGAGTGATCAATGAAGCCAATTGATAGGGAGGAAGGAACCATAACTCCCTGAACACTGGGGCAGAGGTCAACGCGGTTACCCCAAAGGGTATCCAGCAGGACCACGAGGAGGTGTGACCTCTGCAGCTCAGCCCAGTTAGCAACTATGATCCCGTCTTAAGAGAGTCATAGTTACTCCTGCCATACCACTTAAATACCACTGCCAAGAATACTAGCAATGGCAAGTAATGGTAGTGAAATGCCAAGGAATTGGACTTTGTCACAGCACTCAGTGCTACCTAGTGCTCTTAACACTATGCAGAGCTCAATGTGGTTTAGCATGCTTCATCCAGCATCAGGGAGTTATTGCCTCTTTATCTTGCATGTTTTGAGAATGAAGGCTTGTTTAGCGATTCTGGGTTTTGATTTGTTTGTTTTTACAAAGGCAGTACAAGGTGAAGGTGTTTGAGTTTTGTTAAATATGCAGAAATACTGCATTTATCAGTGTTCTTCACTGGTTACCATGCCTTTGCTGCATCTTGCTGAGCTTTGCAGAAGTCCCAGATGCCAAGCACAGGTGATCCCTGTGCTGCTAGTCTCTTAAGGTTTTTGGTTCATCTCAGCACTAAAGTTTTAAGTGACCATGCTGAAGTGCTGGCATGAAAACAAAGGTAGCGAAACAACTCAATTAAATAATTCAGTCTTATAGAGTTTTCTACAGATCTTCTGTCTAGACTGCTCATTTTCCTCATTTATCAGCACCAACGCTTGAAAAATTGTGTTCTCTCCCATTCATCAACACTTCTGTGACAACCTTTTAGCCAGTTCTCATTTTGATCATCCTATTAAAAACAACAGACCTGATTTCCATTTTTTATGTCAGCTAGATCTATTCCCTTAGGAGTCTGAACCATTCTTATTTTCTAACTTGTTATCTAGGGTCAACGCTTCTTGTTCATTAAGTCTTTCATGAAATCACAGTTCAGTGTCTCCTCACTCTCTGGAGGTTTTCTCTTTTCTGCACTATTTTCTCCCTACTTCTCTACTGTTTGCCACGGTTTTTGTGGGTTGTTGGGTTTTTTTGTTTGGTTGGTTGCGTTTNGTGAGTAGTAGTCTTCCACTGCTTCAATCACCCAATGCTGATGGATCCTCCTTCCCTTCAATCACCTTCTCAAAAGTTCCCTGAAGAATGGGCAGCTTTTCAGATGTCAACCAATCAGAAACCACTCTCCGATAACAGGAGCTCAGTCCTCCCTTTACTTGCGACCCAGTGCCCGCAAGGTGTTCTCCTTTTTCTAGGTGTTTTCTCCATTCCTGGTCTTTTTCCCTTTTCCTTCACTGGACTCTTATGAAGTCCTCTTCTCTTATCGCTTATCTGCTTTGTTGTTTTTGACAGAATGTGTTCCGCAATCAACTTATTGATGTTCTTACTACCCTCTTACTGCTTATCCAATTTCTGCAATAATTCCACCTCCTCCTCTGTCCAACACTGTCGGTGTACCCCTCTTTCAGTACGCTCTTTTAGGCGGGAGGCAATAATCCGCTCAATGTTCCTGATACCCGGATGGGCCAAGCGTTTATGTTGTCCCAGACTGATTTTGGATTGCAATACTTTTCCGCATTCCCCACATACCAAGCCCTCCACCAGGGCCGGTTCTGTTGACCCTTTGCACTTTAGGAAATGGCAGGCAATACTATGATGTTTCTCATTTGTTTTCCCACAGCTGGCACACTGAAATAAGATCTTTCTCTTCCCATGCGCTCTCTTTAGATGGTCAATCAGTCCCGACATCTTTCCCATTCAGTTTCCACAACAAGGACGTGATGGATTCTTGCCCGGAACCTTTACCACCAGTGTGCCCTCAGCCAACAAGTCAGTATGAGGATCCAGGATAGGTGTCAATGGCAATGGTGAGGATGGGGCCGTGGCCCCTAGGGCTGAGAGTTCCCCCTCCTCTTCACTCTCAGCCTCTCTCAGGCACGGGCTGATGGTAGTGCCTTCGAGATTCGGAGAGGTAGGTACCTCATACACCTCTGGAAACATGGCCAGTCTGTCAAACCAGGTGGAAGGATGGCACCATTCCAAACCAAGAATCATTGAGTTAAACTCCAGTCCCTTTACATTCAATCCCTCTCCCACCAGTTTTTCGTGGTCATAGATGTTTTTAGTGACTACTTCATCATGCCAATCCCTAGGACAGGTTTGTGTGGCCACCAATGCGAATGCCACCCACATTGGTCAGCCGATTTTGCCACAATAAAGTGAGGCTGAGCAAAGGCCAGACAGCACCACCCTCAAGGCTGTCAGACTGGGCCCAACTACAACCCATGGGCACGGGCTCTGGGCAACAATACCAAATCGATGCTGTGAATTTTATCACCATTGGAATACTATCGAGTGATCAATGAAGCCAATTGATAGGGAGGAAGGAACCATAACTCCCTGAACACTGGGGCAGAGGTCAACGCGGTTACCCCAAAGGGTATCCAGCAGGACCACGAGGAGGTGTGACCTCTGCAGCTCAGCCCAGTTAGCAACTATGATCCCGTCTTAAGAGAGTCATAGTTACTCCTGCCATACCACTTAAATACCACTGCCAAGAATACTAGCAATGGCAAGTAATGGTAGTGAAATGCCAAGGAATTGGACTTTGTCACAGCACTCAGTGCTACCTAGTGCTCTTAACACTATGCAGAGCTCAATGTGGTTTAGCATGCTTCATCCAGCATCAGGGAGTTATTGCCTCTTTATCTTGCATGTTTTGAGAATGAAGGCTTGTTTAGCGATTCTGGGTTTTGATTTGTTTGTTTTTACAAAGGCAGTACAAGGTGAAGGTGTTTGAGTTTTGTTAAATATGCAGAAATACTGCATTTATCAGTGTTCTTCACTGGTTACCATGCCTTTGCTGCATCTTGCTGAGCTTTGCAGAAGTCCCAGATGCCAAGCACAGGTGATCCCTGTGCTGCTAGTCTCTTAAGGTTTTTGGTTCATCTCAGCACTAAAGTTTTAAGTGACCATGCTGAAGTGCTGGCATGAAAACAAAGGTAGCGAAACAACTCAATTAAATAATTCAGTCTTATAGAGTTTTCTACAGATCTTCTGTCTAGACTGCTCATTTTCCTCATTTATCAGCACCAACGCTTGAAAAATTGTGTTCTCTCCCATTCATCAACACTTCTGTGACAACCTTTTAGCCAGTTCTCATTTTGATCATCCTATTAAAAACAACAGACCTGATTTCCATTTTTTATGTCAGCTAGATCTATTCCCTTAGGAGTCTGAACCATTCTTATTTTCTAACTTGTTATCTAGGGTCAACGCTTCTTGTTCATTAAGTCTTTCATGAAATCACAGTTCAGTGTCTCCTCACTCTCTGGAGGTTTTCTCTTTTCTGCACTATTTTCTCCCTACTTCTCTACTGTTTGCCACGGTTTTTGTGGGTTGTTGGGTTTTTTTGTTTGGTTGGTTGCGTTTTTTTATTAATACTTTTCATCTCACATCTTGTATCTGAACCAAGCTGATATCAGCTGCAGACGCAGCCATCTTGATATAGCTGAAAATACATTACACTGAAAAGATAATCATGAAAATTATATTGGGAAGGGCTCCACCTAACTATATAACATTTAATAAACCAGACTATCAAGCACATGCAAAAACCACCCTGTTTCAGAATGCATTCATTCAATCATTCCTTGCCAACATCAAACAACATATGCATCAATAACTACAATGCTTCATTTACGAGACTATCTTCAGCTGTTACACAATGAGTTAAGGAACAAAAAAAACCTGTAAGATGTTTTGAAATTGTTATCCTCTACAAGACAGATGCCAAGAACAGGATACCAGGGATAGGCTGACTTCTGCTCAGTTACTTTTAATACA
The DNA here is from genome assembly GCA_013389945.1 of Fregata magnificens. Classification (NCBI taxonomy): domain Eukaryota; kingdom Metazoa; phylum Chordata; class Aves; order Suliformes; family Fregatidae; genus Fregata; species Fregata magnificens. Next base: position 28,631 of record WAAD01008248.1, read on the forward strand.
TTTCAGCAGTGCCTGTGTACAAAGTTAGTCGGTATTACCTAGTGAATTCCTAACTTGCATCCTACTCTACTGTGAAATGCAAGCCCCTAGTATCTACCATGATTAACATCTCTCTGTGTGCATAAGCTTATAGTGTTGATTCCAGAGAGAAATATTTCATTTATAATTAAGCATTTTGTCTTAAATTATAGAAAACAAGTGACTTTTTCATGCAGAAGAACCCAAGAAAATGAGATAATCAATAAATTAATACCAAAAGGTAAAAGGTAAACTTCTGTCAATGAATCAGACATTAGTTCAAGAGAAAACTAGAAACGCTAATTGCAGCCTGGCTTTCAGTCCACAGAGGATCTTGCTTTAAAAGCTGGAGGTGTGAATTAAGCATACAGAAGAAAATAAGTAATGAAAAACTAGTAAGTAAAACTGAAGATGTGTACAGTAAGATGGCAACGCTTCCTAACAGCAGATTCTGGAGACTGGTGAAGTCTCAGAGATATCACGATGCACATCAAATGGATTGCGTCAAATTCATCAAATACGTAATAGAATCATGATCCAGGAAAGTACTTTCTTGATTAAGTATTCCTTGAAATGCTGCTAATGACAAAGATTTCAACATGCAGAAGTATAGTAAAGGAGCAATTTGCTCATATGTCATTGTAGACAACCCAATTAAAACATCTATTTGATGTTCAGTAACAGACAAAAAGCTAGAGATGTGAAGTTCTATTAAAAATGAATGAAAACACCCTTAAAACATAAAATTTTTTACTTAGATTTTAGGTGCAGTCTGACATTGAACTAGTGTCTGATATTTCTAGAAAGAGAGCGCTGGGTAAGTTTCACTAGGTTAAAAGATTAAAAGTAAAACCAGAAAAATAAAAGCCATTAGAAGAAAAAAACAAAACTAGAAACAAGAGAACAAGCAGGCAAATACCAGGTACAAACATATAGGCAGGATACACTTTTTTTTTTCCTCTCACTTGCCAAATAGAAGTAGACAGAGCAATACATCTAAAAATAATGAATTTTTTTAAAATATTGTATTATTATACTCTGGCTGTGATAAAATAATGACCCAAAGAAGTTTCACAACTGTGAGTTGATATTTGTAAGTACATTAAGTACATCATCCACAGTTAAATGAGCTTGGGCAGAGACATTAACTACCATGTATCTAAAAATGAGCAACAGTTTAAATTAGTAGTTAGACAGGCATGTTATTAGCATTATTTGAACCTATCACTACAGAAGTTATAAAGTGTAAACCCAGAAGTAGGCACATCTTATCATATGGGCATAATTGCTTCTTCCTATGACACACCCACACTCTGCAGGCACCGATTTCTGCACTCTTCTTCCAACATTCATCACCTCCCAGGACAGGGTAACAACATATCTTCCCATTTCTACTGTACATTACCACTATTAAATGTTAACTATTATAAAGCACAGTGTTACCCCCTTCAGCTTCCAGCCTGGAGACCTTTAGAAATATTCTGTACGAGGTCCTGCACACACCCACATGCATCCTAAAGCTGCTTGGAAGGCACATTGCTGCTGCTCACTGAAGCATCAATGGGCACCCACTTCATCTCTCAAGAGTAAGAACTTTGTAGATCCTCAGGACTTTTTTTTTTTTTTAAATAGAACAAAACATCCTGCAGTCAACCCCCTTCCTTCTTTGAAATTTCTATATAAGTTTTCATCCTAAACCACTTTGCATCTCAGAGGCAATAAGCATACAAGCTCCTGAGTGGACTCAGGAACTCCTGCCTGCAAACTTACCCATTGCAGTATTTCTGTTACCTCCTTTTCACTCAACATTGTAAAGTCATGTTGCTGTAAAATTCAAGTTGGTGGTTTGGTTGTGGGGGTTTTTTGTTTTGTTTTAATAAAACATGTGGCAATGCAATCCACTGGAGACATAATTGAGAAGCTAACTTGATCTCATCCAATGAATTGGACTGGAACTGTCACTTGAAAAATTTTGATTCTAGAAAGCTCCAGTTCCCTCATAAATGGCTACATGAGATATGCATGCTCAAACTTCCAATTCTTTTATTTGCAGCCATCACCTTGAACAGACAAATCTAAACATGCAGAGGGGCAGGTGGCTATGCAGATGCAGATGTCACTATGAAATAGATGTGATCAGGCTAGATTTAGTGATGACCCAGTAGGAAATGAATTAGAGATTATAAAGGTGATTGTGGGCATTTTTAACAACCTGAATTGCATTTAAAATAGATAAAATCCTTATGCAAATTTGGGCCACTTTGCAGCTTCAATAGAATAATTTCATACCTATTTAAAACAAATCTCAGAACATAACATTACCCCATTGTTCATTTTCACAAAGTGCAGGATAGTGTTATAGTTTATAGCAAACTATTATAGATAACAGGACACAATTGCACTACACATTGTCATTACTGGAGACACCACATTTTGCAGTGCCATTGCTCAGGGTAACGTATATCAGCTTACCAGAGACACCAGGACAGTGGCAATTTCTTTTTGCTATTTTTCCTTCCTGTTTGTTAGCCTCACAATTTGTTATCACGACACTTTTCAGCTGTTTACTTCTGAGCAGCTCATTCTTACAATATATGACATTACAAATAATTCAACTTCCCATTGCATTATTACATCAGCGTGCAATAGAGAAGCGACACACGGCACATTGTAGGGTTATTAAATCACAGCGCTATCTCCACAGCTGCCATAGACACGCAAACAAACATAACTTATTTTCTCTCCCCCCCGCTCTGTTTTTTCATTTACCCTCACATCTCCCTCCTCTTTCTACCTCACTTTGCTCTGTGTTGTCTTTCTAACATAGATAAACAATTAAATAAATAACTCCAGAAGAACATGTGTTATTTTTTATGGGTTACATTAAAGTGAAATTAATGGCAAAACCCTCATCAGCTTCAGAGGTGCCAAGACAATTCTATTCGTCCTGCAGATGTGCTCAGTGAACATTACATCGCTAGGGTTTCCGGTGTCCTCAAACATCTCAAAATGCGTTTGCATCCTTGCAATAGCTATGCAACCATTAGATCCTACCCCCAGAGTTGCACTTAGGGTAAATCTAAAGCAATTCCAGACTCTAGCATCCAGCTAGAAAAAAAAAAAAATGTTTTTATAGAAAAGGGGAAAGAAATTATCAACTAGTCTTAAACACTGGTACAGTTTCTTTTGGGGTACGCCTATGTGACAGACAGGGATGCCCGAGATTGCTCCGATAATCAAGTTTGGGAATCAGAAGCAATATAACAGCATTACCCCTTAAACCCACTAATTAGCCTCCCTGAAAGTGGGATGCATTAATTTGAGCAGAGCACTATGAACTGGGTCAGTCACAGCATTTCTATTTGGTTGTTGACAGTTGTTGATGAATGCAGCTTGTTTTCATCTGAAGTCTGATCCTTTGTAAAAACATTTTAGTTTTCATTTGGTTCCTATGGACAAGTATTTCCATTACCAAAACCTGCAGCTTGTTAGCCTTTTTGCCTTTAATCTCCTAAGAAAATGGAGAAAAGGGTTGTTAAACCATGCCTACATGTTCCCACAGATCAAGTTCACGCAGACCAATATAGGAACAGACAGTGGAGGAAAGCTGATTGGGTTTTTTTGTTTTGGGTTTGTCGGGGGTTTTGTCACCAGCCCTTTAAAGACTGCTGCTTACACAAAATAGTGACCTGCAGTTTTTAGATATCAGTCTAAAACATATCACAAAATGAAACCTGCTGAAGAAAGGAGACTGAACAAAGGCACTGCAAGTGCCAGGTCACAAAAACTTGACCAATTCTGACATACAGGATTTTTTTTTTCTTTTCCTAATCCTTTTCACCAGCAAGATCTTTTGGGCTAAAGGGATTAAATGCAGTACTTTTGTAAAGGTAAAAAAGGACCATTTCTAAAACCTGTTCAACTTTCTTCTTTGCTTCTTTTGAATGGTGCACAAGAGAGACTAACTCTATGGGCTCAAGCTTCCATTTAACATATTTTTGACATTTTGCTCCTCTGGTGATGGAAGGAAGGGCAGTCAGTTAACTTCACTGGAGCTCAAAGGAAGACATGTCAACAGAGCTTAGACCATTTCTTTAGAGCTGACATCAGTCTTCAGAGTGCCTGGGAGGAAGCCACATGAAGTATTTTGACATTTTTTTTTTTTATTATTTTATTTTTTAAATCATTCAGTGTTCCCTGACAGACCTAGGGTTCATAACACTGTATGTCAATTTGTTTGATAAAGCTAACTCTCAGCGCTACTACAGATTATTTTAAGATCTCCCTTAAAATATTAAGTAGCATCTTGGGTCTGCACAAGGAAAAAAAAATTATCACCTGATCACAGCACCATTGAATCGCAGAAATTAGAGATGGAAAGGAACATTCACTCTATCCCATTCCAGTGAAGGATTGCCCTCTAGAGTACACTTTCCACTTCTTTTTCACATCTAATTTTAAACTGTCTTAAGTGATGGGTCTTTCACCAGTTCTTATTCTTCTTTCACTTCTGCATTCTGAATTTAGCGTCATGAAGCTTTATCATGGCATTCTGCCCACATTTTATTTTTCTTAATTTCAACCCATTATTCTCGGTGATACCCCTCTGTTCCTCTCGATAGTAATTCTTCACCATCATTGGTCTTTACCAAGCAAGTATTTCTACATAGTTATCACGTCCTCTGCTCTATTTACATACCCAGTCTAAATATATTGCACTCCTAATATTGCCTTATAAATCAGATCCCTCTAGTCACTTAATCTTTCTGGTTGCTCTTCTATAATTTGCCTCCAAACTGCGTACATCCCTGAGGTGGCACAGGCAAAGGCATGAATTTTTCCTTCGGGCTATGCTCAGCCTAAAGCCACCAAAGCAAGCCCTGGTGTTACCCTGCCAGTCTCCAAGAAAAATACAACTTTTGTTGTTGTTGCTGTTCTCTGAGCTCTGTGGTTTAGCCTGTGACAGGAGAAGGTAGGATGGGCAGCCTGCAGACAAGTGCTGTGAAACAGTGGCAAGGATAAAGGGAAAGAAGAAAGAATTTTGGTGGAATGGAAAGAAGCAATACATAAGAGAAGATAACAAAAAGAAAGAAGAATATAATCCTGCATTAACACATTTAGTTTTTTAATAGACAAAGTATGGCAGAAGCAACAGGAGATTGAAATATTGGTTTTAACAGCTATTATCATAGTAAGTAGGACCAATTTCCAATGGCATAACAGAAAAATAGTTGAAAGGTGAAACAGTAGCAGAGGGTGGCAGAAGAGCAGAGGAGGCATGTACATCAAAGGTCCCTCGTTGGCTAAAAGATAGCTGGTGAGCAATGTAATGAAGATGTCCTCTGAATCATGGTAACACTTTGGTTTTCAAGAACTCTGAGGGGTACTACTAGGACTTGATTAAATGAGACCAAATACCTTTCTGAAAGCAATTATTTATTTTTTAAAATTTCTTTTAATAGGGACTGTTGTACTGCTGTGCTCTACCTGAAAGAATTTGGCACTTGTTTTGCAGACAAATATCCTGTTGGCTTTGAGTAAGCCATAAATTAATATGCATTCCCTTCATGAAGGACTGAATTTGTGGCAAACCCAGCCATCAGTCTGGTCATAAGTCAATATGCTTTTTAGTGAATGAAATGTTAGCATCTTTAATCAAAAACAAGCTTACATCTGCTGGTACCAGTACACTTTCTCAAGTATGCATTTCCTCTCTTTTTTTAAACATAATTTTTATTATTATCATCTGGATTCATT
>WAAD01008248.1:34449-50804 GCA_013389945.1 Fregata magnificens
GTTCTTTGCAGTGGAAAAAAGTCCATTTAAATTGACTTAAAACATATTCATATACATAATCAGATTTTAATCTAAAAAAATAATTTTGTATACAAAGCATCACAGGAGCTGGCTTTGGGAAAGCAGGGGGTTGCACAGTCAGCAAGACTACTAGGGTAAGAAAAACAACAACATTAGTTGAAAGAGAAAGAAAAACCAACTCATGCCACAGCCTCAGGAGTCCACACACACACACACTTTGGAGTGGCAAAATGCAGTATTTCCACATAGCTGCGAAGCTTGGAATCAGTTGAGATTAATAGCAAAGGGATACTATGTTTAAAAGCTATCAATCTTAGAAGCACTTGTTGGCTAATGTCACTAGTCAGCTTTGAAATCTCCACCTGTCCCTCATTATGCCTTTGTTTACCCTCAGTAATACAGGTAGCACACACTCTGCCATCCTGCCTTTTCAAAATAAAAACATTACATTACTCTGTTTTTTCTGTAGAGTCAATTAACTCAGTACTAGTTATTGCACCAGACCCTCGTTCCTAAGAGCACACACAAGAGATTCCCAATTTTTCCACCTTCAGCTTCTTCCCCCCAGCCACACATCCCTGCCTCTTCCTCTACACCAATTCAGACATTTAGGGCTAAGCTCCAGACAAAACCAGGAAAATGGTTTGGTTTAGAACTCAGACTGACCCCTTTTCTCGCAAGGTTTTTAAACCAGATTGTGGGACGCTATGTTCTGTCAGTGAAGCAAACAGCTGCACTGAACAGCTTAGGGGAGAAAACAAGAGAGATGAAGTTTTCCTAGTACCTGCCAGACAACTGACTACAGTTTTTCAAAAAGTCCCAGAGGTTTCCAGCAGGACCCACTGCTACATCCTGAGCAACAAGCTGGCAGGCTTAGAAGAGGCAAGGGGCAATGATGAACATCTTAGAAACATTTCATAAGTATTACATTATACTCCGTTAAAGCTAGTAAGAAATTTGTAAATCAGTGAAATTTGTTGATCTCCATTTTAATCCAGTTCACGCTTCACCGGTAGGAAACAGAGTGGGTATTTCTTTTCTACTATATATATTTTCATGAAATATTGTTTCTATTTTATATATGCAAGCATTAAGACTTCTTGCCTGACAAGAATATGCTGTGTAACTGGAGTGAATTTCAATATTGTCAGGTTTGATTTTTTCATTTTTAAACAAAAAAACCCCCACGGATTACTCCCTCTAAGTATTGTTCATATCACTGCGTAAATTTGAAAATTACAAACACCACCTCAGGGTGTTAGACAGCCTTCTCCCTTATCTGTCCTGAAAAAAAAAAAAAAAAAAACCATTTTGTAAGGGTCCAGAAATATCTCACCGCTATTTAATGCTTTTGGTCCCTAAACAATAGTGATTGATTTTGTTTGGTCTGGCAAACACAAATTATCCCATAATCATTTTATCCTGCCAGCCATGCTTCCATTGACTTGTTTGCAGTTTAAGAAGAAAATTCAGTGATTGTAATGAAAAATGGAAAGGGCTGGAGGCAAATAAAAGATTTCTCTGTTGCTGAAAATGCATCTACTTTAATTGTCTACACAGACTAGGCTTGGTTTTTCTCTGAAAACAAAATGAATTTAAAAATAAAAGGGCACTTTCCTTTCCCTTTAAACTTGCAACTCTCCAGGGCTTATTTCTTCATTTTTCCTGCTTTATGACAAAAGAACACACAAACAACAGTGATGTTTCTTTCCTTTTTTTTTTTTTAAAGATATAAAATTATTTGAAAAGATGAAAAATGGAACCTAGAATTCAAACCTTCAGACTCTTAAAAGAAGCTTTGATTGAGATAACATGATCAGGAGTACAAGGGATCAGGCTAGGGCAAGGTACGCTGATGGCCATAAAAGTTTATACATTTCTTAGGCAGCAGGTTGGTGTGCTTTGCCAACAGGCTCAGGAGTCTAAAGACTAGGTCAGGACAAACATCTGGCTGTCGAACCTTGTCGGGGACTGTTGTCTTCTCTACCATACAGTATATTCATCCTCTTGGACCGTAGAGGATGCTTTCTAAATGAACTCCTACTTATTGCAGTGAATTAGGGCATTGGAAATAGCACTGATGATTTCTGCTCTCCCTGTACTACAGTATAACCGTGACTCCAACGTCTGAATTACACAGCTTTAGTCTGTGATATGGATTGGGAAGTCATTTGTAGCCTGTGATGCTACAGTAGGTGCTTTTGAGTACCACCAGCTGACGGGGATGATGGTCTTTTTCAGGCTAACATTCCCAGGAGGGAAGGAGAATCCCTGGTGAACCCTGCTCAGGAGAAGTCTTCCATCATCAGAGCCTCTTACTCTCACCTTACCCCCAGGAATACATCCCTCTTCCAAATACATAAACAGGCAATGAGCTAGTGAAGGTATGGGAAACAGCACTAGGGGAGTGGGAGGAAAAAAGTGTGCACAATCTCTGGTCAAGGTCGAAAATTCAGTCAGGAAGAAAATCTGGGAGGAAGAAAAGGAGGGAGGGACAAGAAAAACGAGAAACACTGGCAGACAGAAAGCAGAATCAGCTGTTACATATCCTTCAGAGAATGAACAGGATTGGAAAAAAACACCCAAGAAAAATTGACCAAATCAACGGGAAAGTGGAAAAGAATGAAGCATGACAAACAAAAAGGCTCAGGGAAGGCAACAAAATGCACAGGTTGTTCCTGTATGGGTTAATAGACCTAAATGTCGACATTTGAACCTTACTTTCGGGTGACAGAATAACTGACACGGGATAGTGAGGTGTCAGTGGAAAGACAGATTGCCTTGAAACCACATATATGGTGTTCTCAAAGTCTTGAGCTGAAAACATTGGCATAAAAGCAGAGTAGATGCCTCCCTTTTTTCTTCCAAAATTATTCTCAAAGTTTGACACAACTTCACAGATAAGCTGTTCCTTGAAAAATATTTTTCAGAGAATTTATTACTAGGGATGGAAAAATTGCCTGTGTTCACCTAGTCTCATAGAGTCCTCTTCTCTGTGAGCACCTGTGACCAGGGTCTGCAGGCGCCTTGGGTATCAGTGGAGAAATAATCATGGGAAGACACAGGCTAGTGTAAAGAAAAAGTTTATGTTGAGAGACAACACATGAAAGACTCCCATGGACCAATGAGCTCAGGAGAGTAGCAGTCCTGTTGAATCCATCAGAACTGATAAACTCAGAACACCGAAACTTGGCCAGATCTGGACAAGACCATCAGCACACACTAACATCAACAACAGGCTGTACAACATCCAGGACAAAGTGGTGCCTGCTGTGTGCATGGACTACAGGAACATACACATGTAGAGTAAAGCAAAGGGTATCTGAGCAACCAGCCAGGGAGCTGCAAGCTGTTGCTACAACTAGGCTGAACATGTAAGTCAATGTGATGTGCAAACAGCTTTCTGCATTTAATAACAGCTTTATTCTATTAATAGCAGCTTAATAAAAGGTGTTCTAATAATACCGCTTCTGATCTACATCTCCACTCCCAGCAAAATCCCCCATTAGGGAAAAGGGAATTTCCAACACTTATATTAAGTCCAGCTATAATCTTACTAGATTTTGATTCCTTTACAGTTCTCCAATATCCTGTCAGCAAGATAACCCACACAGCGCTTCTCTGAAACAACACAAGGGATATGCTTGCACTCACTACTAGTAATATATCATATTTAAGAAGCTTCGTTCAAAAGCAGAAGTAGCCATTTACAAGAAATTATTGGATCTTAGCTCTTGAAGACCTCATAAGTTGGAAGAAAGCAAAACTTTAAGTGCAATAAATCTATCTTTAATGTCAATACAAAACTCATTGCTGTGGTCAACAGCATTTCAGAGAGTTTTAGGAAGTTCAGAAGCAAAACACTCCCTGGAAGTTCAATCAAATGTAGCTGCTATGTCAAGTCAGCAGGTTTGAAATGCTCTATTTAGGAAAACAACAAACAGCTATGGTCTATCAGATTCTCCTGAGCAATTCAACCCAACAGGGATTCAGCAGCCACCGTGGCTTCAGCCAGCCCGTTTCAAGCAGAGCCCCTTGTCCTTTGCTTGCTGCCTGCCATCCAACCGAGCACTAGGCTCCAGGATAGTCTGAGCCAAACACACACTCCCTTTAACTGTTATTATTTTCAGCTTCTTAGACTATACAGTCAGCTATTAAGGAAGAACAAATAACCCAGTGTTGGGGAAGGATGATCATATAGCTGCCACACAAATCTAACTTCTTCGGCTTTTCGCTCCAATTTAGCCCACGTGCTACGTAGGGCCATCTTACCATCCAACTTCTAATTACCACAGTACTATACTTTTGCTGTTATAAACATCTAGAAACAAGCAGTTTCCCTGTAATATATTCTGAAGTGTTAGGGAGTCTCAGCTGCAGATCTCCTCCTTTAGATATGCAGAAAGGCCTTTGAGGTAACAGGCAAGTTTTAAGAAGGAATATCAGAAGGAACAGAAATAGCTCCAGTGATGATGCTTTAATCAGTCTTCTGCCTCTAGATCTATGAAACACTGAAGTCACATGTCAGCACTCAAATGGGAGTTCATTAGACAGGAGGAATCTAAGTGCATTTTAGAACCCTGATACCCCACCATTAGTTTTCTTTTAATGTCAGGATAAGAAGTTGACAGTGCAATTAATCTTTCACTAAAATGGAAGCTTCAGAAAAAAATGTGTCAACACATTTTGTTTTGTCTTTTCTTAAACCCAAATATTTTACTGTTCCTTCAAATTAAGTTATTTGTATTAGTCTACTGAAATGAAGCAAAGTGAAAGTTGATCCAAAACTTATCTGCATTTTCATATAATATTTACTGAGAAAGTGTGATGTGCTTTTTTTTAAAAAAACATTTTTCTAAGCATATTTCCTGTACAGTGATGGGCATAGTCATCTTACCCCCATCATAGACCAAGCAGTAACAGCCTGGAAAAATGGAAGCTCTGAGCTCCAGAAAATGCTTCCATGAGGCAAGGTAGTAGGGTTATTAAATGCAATTCAATTTTTTAATCAGCTGAGAGTGTTCAGTTTCCAAGTAAATAAATAAGCTAATAGGGAGGAATTGATAAATCCGTAGATCTGACTTAAAGCCAAACAAACAAAAAAAACCCCACACAACCACAGCTAACCAGTTCACACGCACGCAAAAAGATCTGATCCACTCTGCTTTTCGCTTTCCTCCTTTCCTGAAGCTTTCTGCAGAACAGTCCACCAGGTAATAACAGAGCAAAGAAGTAGGTATGTCTTGCTCTTTCTAGATCACGTGTTTACCATGCCTCAGAATCTCAAGAAATCTATTTGGAACAGTATACACCTCCCTCAGTAAAGCTCATTTAAAGCAATTCAAGAACTCATCAAGCAGACAATATAAGTGAACTACTGTGACACCCACATCATGCTTTAAAACCCATGGGCAACTGCGCTGCTAAGTGAGCTGCGCTCGGTGGGTCAGTCGCTGATGACCCAACATAGAGAAATGACAGTAACTGTGATGCCTTGAGAGCACACGTTGCCTTAGACCACAAAGCTGAGCTCTATTTAACACATGGTTTCCCAATGATTGGGTGTGATGAAGAAATGAGAACATCTATTTCATTTCATTCACAGCCTGTAAGAAGGTGGCCAAAATGAAAGAAACTAGAGAAGAAAGCCTTTTTGTAAGTGGTTTTCAGTCCTGCCAAGAAGAACAATATCCCTGTCTCTCCTGATTTGAGGACAGGGTCCCTTTGACATATCCAACCTACAAAGTGCCATTCAGATGTTCACCCAGAATCAGGATCAAACCCTGACATCAGGGCATGAAACAGCTGAGCTGTGTCTCAGGATAGCAGTGACCTTCTGCCTCCCAAGCTCCCTTATGTACATCCACAATCAGCACTATATTTGACAAGATCAGCCCATGGAAGATGCCAAGTCTCTTACCAACTTAAGTTTAATGAAATTCCATCTGACCCCAAGCAAAATTAGCAAACTGAAGTCCAAGACTTGCCCTACACTCTGGAGTTAGTTTATTTAGTTTGCCCAAGAGTTCACCATTATTCATTTTTAAATCCCCCCCTCAGTGATGTCCAGCATAACAGATTGTAGGCAGCCCTTCCCTCTCACCACCAGCAGGACTGAAACCCACCCAAAAATACTTTTTTTTTTTTTTAAAATGTCTTTGGGAGTCACAGCCCTTTCTCACAAAGGCAAGGCTGCAAAGGGGAAGCTGACTGTGCGCCATCTTGACTCTGTGTCACTGAGAATCTTGTAACCGCATGGGATTTGACCACAGTTTAAACCGATAAATGTCATTTGAGAGCCTGGCTTTAAGCTGCCCACACTCAGCTAAACTCTAACAGGAGCAAACAAACAGAAAGTGCTGCTGCTTAATAAGGAGCTGTTAGCAGCTGGACAGTATCAAAGTTTCAGAAAATCTAAATAAATGGCTATTAGAGTTGTGATTTCTCCACTGAAAGTAGCCAGAGTCCTTCCCCTTGCCCTAAACTTCTCCTCTATTATCACGTCCCACAAGCTGTTCTGATGAGAAATGCTATGGACACTACAGGTGGGTACTGAGCATTTCATTTAAGCTTATTAGAAACAAAATGGAAACAGATTGAAGCCCCCTGCAATTAAGCAGCAGCCACCTCCATCCTCTGAGCTCCTCAATTGCTCCCAAGCAGCTCAGCACACATCTTGGCAGAGCGTGGAGTCCGGCAAGGCAGAACCCTGGGGCCTAACAACCGAATTATTCACAATTTGTCCAGGAAGGCTCTGAACACAAGACTTCTCAGCAAGCCCCTTTTCTAAAGATGACAAAGGTTATTTATGTTTCATCTTGGATGCTGCAGAAGTTATCACCGCCCTGCAGGGGCAAAATAAAGTGAATACTCTGCACTCCTGGAACGGGCACTGCATTTGCACAGTGGTATCAGAGCTCAGAAAGACCCTATGGTTTCTTGTATCCACCATCCTCTATTTGTCCTTTGATAACAAAAGGTGTCTCTCTAATGTTTCAAGGATGTTCCTTAGGGCACCATTATCACACATACAGAGGAGGATCAAAATAGCCTGTGACTTCATAGCTACACAATTTTAAAGATCTGCAGGAAAAGAAAATAATCAGGAAGGATATTAAGAGCAATATTGTGCATTTACCTGTCTCTTCAAGAAGTATCTTTAAAGCCACTGATACCAAATTATTTGCTAGCCTACTGCTGCAATTTGCTGTGGGTGAGCTACTGCCTGACTTGTGATCTGAGCTAGATGAATATTCCCCACTCTCAAGCCAAAGAGCACAAAAACAGTGGGAAGGAACAGACAAAACAGAGGGCAGCGTGCCCTGTTACGGTGCTGTGGGAATTATTGCCTCTCACTTTTGCACCAGAGAGCAATTGTCCCATCAGCTGACAAAAGGTAACCTGCTTTTAGGCACAGCAAGACAAGGGGCCAGGGCGAGGGGGAATAGACAGACTGACCACTGGCCTGCAAGCGTGGGGAGTAAAGTATTTTCAAGTATATCCAGTTAAAACACTGCATTAGAAATTAGTAAGAAACTTTCTACTGAGCATGATTTATTTAATTCTTAAATAACTGAGGGTGTTTGTTCATACATTCTAGCAAACTATCACATCATCTTTAGATATTGCCACAAGAATAAAGGAAATACCCATATTTGCCCATAGCTATGCACCAAATCCAGCCATTTTAGTTCCCTTATGATTTATTAAAGGAGTCAGGCTTGGAAGAGGAAAAAAAAATAAAAACAAAAGCCAACAAATACAACACTTGAAAAGATACAGTCTCAAAACTAAAGAGGACAAGAGGACAGAGAAGCAAGTTGCTGCAACCCACAACAGTTTTCACCAATCTAAGCTCCCAAGGGTTTGGCAGAATAGAAAAAGAGAGTGGCAGAAGTAAACAAAAGCCATTTCTGATCATCGGTGATAATACAGGGGAATACACTGCCAAGTCACATATTTTGCAGTGTTATTCTAATAACTAGACAATAAAAAGCAGTGAAATGTAGAGGTGGGATGGAATCCCATCTGCAAATGTAAATGCATTTTAGATACCTCAGCTGTTTGCAGCATTCATATCTTCTCTCTAGTTTCCTCAAAAATGATAGTAGGGAGCCCTACCATGGAAGAGACCATCAAGGACTATTAAATACAGAGATGCAATATAATCTCCAGCTCAGAAAGTCCCTAATCTGCAGATTGCCAGAAGCTAGAAGAGTACATCAGAGCTGCAGGTTTGATTTATTCCCACACTCTTCCCCTAAGCATCTGCTGCTGGCAGCTGCTGAGGGTGAGTGGCGGGGCTAGGCAGACCTTCCCTCTGTCCCACCCTGACTGTTCTCACTTTCCAGACTGGCTGAAGGTTCAGGTTTTGAATGGTGCCCTGTAGCCCGCAAAAACATCGTATGGGGGCGAGGAAGCGGATAGATACACTTTTACAAAATGGAATGGAAGAAAGAGGGACAGCTGTTATGACCAAAAAATGAAAGTATGGCATAGACAAAGAATGGTAGACAGGAAAATGAGGCACGGGATTTTTAGGAAAATCCGTGGGAGGACACCTGAACAAAATGTAATCCCTTCAAAGTAAGGGACATTGGCATGGAAATACCTGCCTGGGAGACACCAGGGGCATCTGACACAGTTAATACCTACATTAATACCACCCTTGGTTAGTCACGAGACCAGCACAGAGCAAACCTGCTTCAATAAAGCTCTTATTGAGAACACAAATGGGAACAGATTTATCGTGATCTCGCAGTTGCTGTGGTCTTGCAGAAGCATGCACAGATTTTCATAAGGATTTACAATGTTTCAGCACATCTTTCTTAGCATAAAGAAGAATTTAGTCTGTGCAGAGCAAATAGCTAGGAAAAGCAGCCTGTGCATGAAAGCTTGTCATTGCAAGGACGTGATAGACAGGAGTACTCAGCTCTCAGCTTGGCTCCTGTGCTTCCACCAAGCACTCTCAGCAGAGCTTGAGGAAAATCTTTCAGGCTCTCACCAGTGACTGGATAATGTCTTAAGGAGAATGAGGAAAAAGAAAATAATTCTTCACATCAATTCCCATCCCTAAGCATCTCTTCACATGTGTGGAGAACACAGGGCTTCAGTGCTGTAAGTGAGCAAGAGCTTCTCCAAAGCTAGAGCTGCTAAGTGATGTCCATAAGGAAGAGAAATTTAAAATTTTCCATGAAATTGATTCTTATTTCCCACTCAAATGCACATTTTCTCCTTTAAGCTGCAGGTGCTGTTTTTAACTGGAGACCACAACACATGCACCAGGGATGAAACATATTTTTCCCCTTCCAATAATGTACAAACCAAGATTCAATTGTAATTACACCTCCCACATGTACAAGGAGAAAAGCTCCTGAACAAGGCATTCTGCTTAGTAATATTTAATTTCCATAGAACTGCAAAC
Organism: Fregata magnificens; assembly: GCA_013389945.1. Classification (NCBI taxonomy): domain Eukaryota; kingdom Metazoa; phylum Chordata; class Aves; order Suliformes; family Fregatidae; genus Fregata; species Fregata magnificens. The sequence goes on from WAAD01008248.1 coordinate 43,895, forward strand.
ACAAGGGACCGGAATTATTATTAGCATTTCCATAACTCAGGCCAATAAGTGTTCATAATTAACTGCTGCCCTGAATAACTGCCCACAAGAATCTCTGCTGCTGTGAGCAAAGTAGAATCCACCCTAAAGAAATGATACAGTTGTTAACTTTAAGGTAAATAGAACTAGAACTATTTAGAAAAAGAAAACCCAACAACAAAGGATCAAATACTTAAAATCAGTTCTCTTCCTTTTTTCCTCACCTTTTTTCCCCTAGCGATACAAAAAATAAATATATACTAGTACATACAACGTGAAAGCACATTATTTCTTTCAGGAAATGCAATGGAAATAGGTCATCATCCACAGGGGAGAAAAATCCCACCAGACAAATTCCTAGGTGTTTCTAGGACAGGGCCCAGTGTCGATAGACTTACCCCCTCACACGACAGCCAGTACTGGACATCAGGTTTTCTGCAGTCACAGGCTGTGAGTTCAGAAAAACCCTGCTCCTTGCAAGGTGTAGGAAGCCTTTTGTGACTGAAAAAGTCCCTTCTGACTGTGGAACACCAAAGCAACTCAGTATAGCTCTGTGCTTCCCCAGACTCAGCACGGTTTGAGTCATAGTCTTACACAACTATCCTAACTCAAGGATTAATTTAATGACTGCTTACATTTCATCATTTCATTAATTCCCTAGGGAGGGTAGGAACAGGGGAAAAAAAATACTTAAGAGTCATCCAGCACTATGAAGGGCTAACAGCCCCCCCAAAGAAAAAAAAGAAAAAAACCACCAATGTGCAACATAAGGAAAATTCTGTCTGATATAACTAAAGTAACATGAATCACAGCTACTGAGTGGGAGAGGAAGGAGAAACTACTGCAGAAAGAAAATGACTGATAATGGTGCCTGTGTCCGGCTCACCCTCATAAAGTAGGCGGCAAGAGGCCAATACCATTTTGGAAGGCAGAAAAAGGAACGTCATATCACTAAGTGCTCAGAGAAAAGAGAAAAAAAAAACCACTCTTTGCACCAAATCCAGTCAGTTGATGCTGAACCCCTATTGATCAGAGCAGCTGTGAAATGCTTCAGTGCAGGTGTAATACTGAGACATCCTGGCAGCTCATCCTTTTAAATAAATCCACAGAGAAGTATAGCAAGGTACAGTCTGGTCTTGCAGAGGCATTACAACCAGATCCTACAGCAACAGGTGCAACAGAAAACATGCAGTAATGACAACCTCCTTGGAGCAGAGCATTATCATTCAGTTATATGTGTATCTATAGGACACAGTATCATGGGAACTGGAGAACCAGACTGGCAAAACTATAATCAAAGCTCACAGCAACGTATTCAGGTGTAGAAGTTAAGAAGGGCTGCTCTTTAACATGATTTTTCTCCACAAAAATTTTTTTTGTTACTGTTAAAAAAAAATAAAAGAGCTTTTTGTTTCCAGAAAGCCTGCTGGCACGTTTCTGCTCTCTAGTTGAACCAGAGCTTGTTCACTTTGTGGTGTCCCAGTCGTGTCTAGTTTTCCTCTGTTCCGTTCATCTACTTGGATTTCCTCTACAGGAAAAGAGCAGAATGATCCATACCTAGGGTCTTACCTTAGAGCTGAGACACTGCCAAAGCACACACTAGGAACCAGGAATTGACAGGCATTTCTGGGTCCCACACATTAGATTCAGCTTATATTTGTTACTGGTCACATATTCATGCACATACATGCCAAAAAAAAAAACCCCAATGCACAAACCACCCAGCAACATCCAAACTCAGGTTCAGCTTGTTGAGTAAGCCCAGCTGATAACAGGGTGCTTAGGGTGGAGAATGCATTATGGTTTAACCCCAGCTGGCAACTAAGCACCGCACAGCCTCTCACTCATTCCCCCACAGTGGGATGGGGGAGAGAATCAGAAAAGTAAGAAAACTCATGGGTTGAGATAAAGACAGTTTAACAGGTAAAGCAAAAGCCGCACGCACAAGCAAAGCAAAACAAGGAATTCATTCACTACTTCCCATCGGCAGGCAGGTGTTCAGCCACCTCCAGGAAAGCAGGGCTCCATCATGAGTAACGGTTACTTGGGAAGACAAGTGCCGTCACTCTGAATGTCCTCCCCTTCCTCCTTCTTCCCCCAGCTTTATACGCTGAGCATGACATCATATGGTATGGGATATCCCTTTGGTCAGTTGGGGTCAGCTGTCCCAGCTGTGTCCCCTCCCAGCTTCCCGTGCATCCCCAGCCTACTCGCTGGTGGGGTGGGGTGAGAAGCAGAAAAGGCCTTGACTCTAAGCACTGTTCAGCAATAACAAAAACATCTCTGCATTATCAACACTGGTTTTAGCACAAATCCAAAACATAGCCCCATACTAGCTACTGTGTAGAAAATTAACTCTATTACAGCCAAAATCAGTACAGAACGGCAGGTTTCCATTGCAAGAGAGACCCAGTGCTCTTGGAAATACTAGAGCAGAGCAGAAATAATACTACTGAACCAATATCAGGCAACCAAAAAAATACCATTGAATATGAAAAAGCAGAGTTTTATAGCCAAGTGAAGAAAATGCTAGGCCAGAAACTGATTTGACAAGAACTCCTTAATCAATAAGCCTTTCCATTATTCAGTCAAATTTCTGACTAATACATACTCTTATATGCATGCTGAACAACTCCAAACGCTCCCTGAGACAAAAAAAATAAACCAAGAAAAAATTGTATAGGTCACTGTCTGTGAAGAGTCTCCACTTCATACGTTTTGCATAAACATTGTGATTTACAAGCTTGGAGAACATCATGCGTCTTGAAAGCTCAAAAGGTTTTTACTGAATAATTATAATCTCAAAAGCACAGCAACATCTCGATCACTACAGTCAAGACCTTAAAAATTCAATTATTTCTTAGTAAAGGCAATTGGCTGATTGTAACAGGATGAAGTTTGTTGTGTTTTGTTTTAAATCAAAGTTTCCTTTGACTAAAGTAGAAAGGTAGGAAAGAGAAAGTGTTCATTAATTGACTCAAATTCCAGTAGATCTTCATCTCCAGATGGCTGAAAGATCTTCTGTAGAGTCACAGTAACTCAGACTGAGACACTTAACTGATTTCCCCCACTTTCCAATATTTCAAAGGTAACCTCAAAAGTTCCTTGTACAAACCCAGCAGCTCAAGAGTGAGAGCTACTCTACCACAGGTAATGGGCCACTGGGGATTCAAACAGGGGAAAAAAAAAAAGCAAGAGGGGAAAAAAAAGATTTTTTTTTTTTTTTTTAAATCCATAAATGCAAGAGAAATATAAAGAAACAGATGTAGAAAGCGAGGGGAAAGCTATGGAGATTCATCGCAAGAGCACTTAGAGCCAAGAGGAAGATGCTTAAGAAGATATTAATCAAATCTCAGTTCTTCCCTTCTGCAGTTAACTTCCCTGAAGGTTGCTGAAAGTTTTTTTTTTTTTTTTGCACTTTGATGCAAAAAAGTTACCAAATATATATGCTTTTAGCTACAATAAATTTCAGAGTTTCTCAGTAAAGCTTCACTGACATTTGAATCCTATTCTTTCTTCATGGGAACTACCAATAAAGACCCGAACCCAGTTTCTAATGTGTAAAAAAACCAGTGTATTTGCATTTAAAAGATTAAAGTACTTTGGCCTTTTTTTTTTTTATAATATAAGGGAGAAAAAGAACATCTCACACTCTAGGCAGTTTTCTTATTTCTACCAGCTATTTCATGGTGATTGTAAGTGAGGGTTATACCTGAAGAGTTATACCTGAAGAGTTTAAGATACACACACACAGAACCACACAAATCGCTTTAAGGTTAGCACCATGATCTATGGGGCCAATACAAAGAGGACGAACACTGGTGGCACGGTGGGATTAAGTACAGGTATGATATAAGCATCAGATCCATCCAGATATGGAAGAGATTTGATGCCATGAAATATAAATGGCTTCAGAGAAAGTCTAATTTGAAAATAAGTTACAGAGACAGCATTAAAAAAATGTTCATGCAGAGCGTTTGTCTGCATTCACTGTATAATCAGGACAGGGACACACTGCCAGAACAACAAGAATAAAGTTGAAAGTAGTGCATCAACAGAGGAAGCAAGCAAACCTATAGCTGTCCAAAGATGTGAAACCCACATGTTATCCCTCTGTTGCATTTACCTTTCAATTTGAACCAGAAAGTACATGTTTTTTAGCAGTTTGTCCTATATGTATTTTTTATTTTCCATTGATTTTCTGTTGTAACCATACTTTGTGTGAAGTAGCATACAACAGAAAATGATATGTATGCTCATTTTACTGCCCCAAACTGGACTTCTGTGCCATTTCTTCTGATAAACCACTTTTATTTCATCCCGTCATTATTTTACCTTATCTGCTCTCTCAGTCTTCATTTGGTTTCAGGGAGAAACTCATCCTTATGCAGGAAAGCCAGTATATGATATAACCAACATTAAGAGCTCACTGAAGTTTTGTCTGGAGCACATAGTTTGTGGCACATGGATGAATTTCACCCTCAATAAACACTAAAGATTTCTGGCCAGTATTCAACATGTTTTCTTCAAAACAGAATCAATGCTTCATTTCTGAAGTGATTTGTGGCCATATCCTTTTCCTGACTTGCAATATCACCTGAGCGTTTTCTCAAACAGCAGAATAGCTGAGGTTATGACATTGTCTGTCAACCAGCTCCTGTCACAGAATCAAAGGTACTGGCAATGTAAATTAGGCTCTCATTGACTAATATAGACAGCTCCAAACTTTTATGTCATGTAAATCAGGATATAATCACCTACCCAATTGTTTGCTCCGTCACAAATACAATATATCTACCTTCTACCCTTAACCCAGCCCACTCAGAAACTGACTCTAAAATTAGATTCTTTAAAGAAATTCAAGTTTTTCTTCTTTGTAATTTTAAATAAGACTTCTGTGTCTAGGGAAATATCTAAAATATCTGCCTCCCTAAAATGAAGTGTGGTCAGGAAAGGAATCTGCAGAATACATACATTCCTTCAGTCTAAAAATAATTGGAACAGAGCAGTAAACAAGTACAACCCAGAACATTTTATATGTGGTCATAGGTGAAAGGAAAGGACTCGCCACAGAAAAACACTCATATTCTTCAAAGTATTTCATTTCTCAGAGTGTTAATAATTAACTCAGTAATTAGGACAGTCACATACCAGGCTGTCTTAGGGGAGGGGAGAAAAAAAAAAAATAGCATTCACTTTCAATGTTATCAGAGTTGACTGCTCTATCCATCTTGGTCTCGTTTACCTCCTTGCTCAAAACCATTGCATCCATGGAGGGGCTACCCAAGGCCAAGCAGCAACCAACCTCTCAAGCTAATAGAGTTAGCATCTCCATAGGATACGCCAGGCTACCCCCCTGCTCTGTGCCGTATCCCCAAGCCAGCTCTACTGTAGACACACACATCCATTGCTTCCCCTATGACTTCCCAAGGCCTTCTTCAGACTATTCAGGCTTACCTCAATCGAGGATTCACCTGGGGTTTTCTAACTTTAGAAAGGCATTTTTCTTTTTGAATGCACAGCAGTATTTCCAAGCTTTACCAAGCTGTTTCCTTTTTCTCCTCAACAAGAGGCAACACCTCTAAGCGTGATATATGAACTGCAAACACAGTCCACCATGACAAGCTTGTACTAAACTTCAGGCTTATTAAATAACTCCTACCTCTTAAGTCAGTTATATTCAACTGCAAATACAACTTTCTCTGGGTTTTTTTGTTGTTTCATTTACAGGTTTTGTTTTTTTTTTTCTTTTTTTACTTTCTCACTATTTTAGTTTGACATGTAGCTTGACATCTTTTGTTATTCCCTTAGACCAGAAGCGGCATCTACAGACTTGCAGACTGAAAATGAATTTTATTAGGCTCAACAGGGAAAAGGCACCATGGGATTCATCATGGTTTTGTATCAGAGACGCTAATTGATAGCAGACTAAAGGCATTACACAGTTCTGATTTCACGATTCCCACCACAGCTCTGCAACCACTTCTTTCTTTTTTTCTTGGAAAGCAGAAAATAGCCATTAAAACCAGCACCAAAGTTGTCAAAAGGAGGAGAGAACTAAGCATTTATAGGAACCAATCTATTGCAAATATCTGTGCTAAGCCACAGCAGTTTTATGCAATGCAATAATTTAATAGCTACAGTGGAAAGGAGGAAAGAAGGGGTTCTTTAGTATTTGCAAAAGAATAATTGTTACTTAGTTTTAATATTAAAGAGTGCAAATGTACACAGGCCAGAATTATTTACCAACCATGTTCAAGCATTAATTTTAGCGACAGGAAAGACACCGGGATTTAACCTCAGACATTTGAGGACCGCTTAGTTGCAAGTAGGAGGTTACACAGTCACACTAGCCCATTTCCTTATCTCTGCTCCGTCTGGTTTGGAAATAATATCATCTTCTGTGAGTAAGTGCATTAGTTCCTCCTGAAAGTCTTCCTGTTCCACATTCAATACACGCACACCAAATCACCTAATACGCAATGACAGCTACCAAACTGCTCTTTCTTCTCCAAAACGTGGGACCTGTCTTCCATTTCAATCTATTAACCTCACAGTCACAACACTCCTAATTATCCACAAATTCTGGATTGTCTCTTACATCAGCTAGATAAAGCAGTCATTGCAACTGCAGCCCTCCTCGGTGACACTCAGCCATACGACCAGCCCCAGCGGATGTGCCAGGTCTGTTCCTCTTAGCTTCTGCTGAGGACATGAAGTGCATGCAACACAAGTGCTCAAAACTTGCTATCTAACTACTGTCCAGCTGACATTAAAAACTATTTTTTGGTGATCTGGGGTGTCCAGGGGGTGGGGGTTGGGGTGGTTGTTGGTTTTTTGTTGTTGTTGGGGTTTTTTTGGGTTTTTTTGTTTTGGTTTGGTTTTTTGGTTT
>WAAD01008248.1:50871-88773 GCA_013389945.1 Fregata magnificens
GGGGGTGGGGGTGTGGTGTTGTTGGTTGGTTTTTGGTTTTTAAAAAAAAAAAAATCTCTCACAACAAAAATAATATTAACATGCCAGTTTCCTGCAGAGGTCAGGACATTCTCAACATCTAGAATTTTAATGCAATTTAGAAGAGTCTGTAACTCAGAAAAGAGGGTGGGAAGAGCAGAGAGTATAGATTAGAAAACATACTGAATACAAGCATGTAGCACTGTGACACAAAATCTAGGGCTTGCTTTTTTTTTTTTAAGCCAATTAAGTTGATAATTTGCCAACTTTGTATTCTTGTCACTAAATCATATGTAGTGACAGGGGTCACAGAGTCCTTCCCTTGCAAAAACACATCCAATAGAATAAAATAATTGTAAGTCGTGTGCATTGCTAACAAAGAGAGGAGAACCAGGAAAAAAAGTAAAGTTCAGTTGCATGTGACTTTGGTTTTTTTGGCAATTTTGAGTCATCAATGGGATTGTAATGTGTTAGTTTGCAGTGCTTGTTGTTTTCCATTAACATTACACTTCCAGGATTGCTAATGTAACATAGATGCAATGTGGATATAAATATTTATGATGCTGTAGGAAACACACCACACTATTTCCGTTATTATCTGCTGGGAGCAATATATTATACAGAGGAAGGACACCTTGTCCATGAAAGTGTGCAGAATAGTCACACTGTGAGACGAACCAAGCAAGACTTAGGTATTATAGAGTCCAAACGGATACAACCATCACTAAGCTTCCAGAAGGACCTTGCCTTTCACTGCTGACACCTCCCTGAAAGGTCTGAAGGATATTTCCACAGCCTGCAGCTATGATGCCCAAGATCTCACTAACACAGTGGTAGAGACAAGTATCACAGCAGATCAAAACACTATTGACAATGATTTTCTATTGAAACGGTTCACCAAGTCACGCCACTGTGGCTGGATCAACAGGGTATAAACCAGCCAATTTTTCACACAAATGAGAAGTCAGTGCCACCTTCATGGGGGGACTTGGTCACACAGACAGACAACCCAATACTAAATCACCTCACAACAAATGGTGGCCTTTCAGGGCCTCCATTTAAAGTGACGAACATTTCCTGTTAAGGTAGCAAGAGCAATGACTGAAACCACAAGTTGTACTAGTACTCTGTGATTAACTGCCGAGGGCAGAAAGCACAGAGGAAACATGCACGTACAAAAAGCCTACATAACACCCAAGAGGCCATGTGTCTTTCACACCCTACACGTTGCTTTGGATTTAAGGGCTGGAGAAGTTTCAATGAGAAATCTCTAGAAAGGGAATGAAGGAGAGCCCAAGAACCATGTTGACTACTATTAGCTGGTCTTAGGAAAAAAGTGTATAATATTATAAAGAACTACTTAGGATTCTCCATTTTTCTAACAGTTTTTCTTTCCCTGCATCTGCCACCAATATAAACATCACACTTGGAATGATAGCACATAAATATGTGCTTTGAAGTTTTATTGTTTCTCAGCACCGTGAAACATCAACACCATTTACATGTTTATCCTAGACTGCAGTTATGCAAGTCATTGTGAACTACTTCACTTTTTGTGTAGACAACAATTAAAAAAAAAAATCACAAATTCTTTTTGAGGACTGAAAGGTTCCACAGGATGTGTGAAGTTGGAATTTTAAGCTATTTCCACTATTGCAGAAACCAATAACTGCTGCTTCCAGGAAGTGTTTGACCAGTTACACAGCCACGATGGGCAAAGGCGATCCTATTCTTCCAAGTAGCTTCAATACCTCCCAGACAGAGTATATCCAAACGGGACAGCAATAACCAGTGAGCACAAGAGAAGATGAAAAGACCACCTGTTTGCTCCTTAGGTAACAAGGGAATGCTGCAAAACACACCATTTTAAAGACAGCTTTCCACCTCCACAAAAATGAGGACATAACTGCAATAGCTGTTATGCCACCACTAGGTACAGTAACACATCCAAGCGTACAAGAACTTATTTGCCCAATTATTTAAAAAGGGCATTTTACTTTCAAGCTGCTTAACAAATGTATTAACCATTATTAACAAAATAACAATACAATCAGGAATACCTGTGGCTAACTACACTGTATTTGATAGTGCCTGAAGGAGAAAAACCAATAAATTGATTAAACATTAGCAATAGGAAGTTGTCATTTTTTTTCCTCGCTATAGAGATGCTTTTAAACTTACAGACTTTAGTGTGAATTTGATTTGCCATAATTTTGTTCAGTAAAACAAGAATGCCAGCCACATGATCAAAGTGGACAGATACAGCAGATAGCATTAATAGCATTCAATCTCAGCATTGTCTTAAGCTGGCAGACTTTATTTCAAGTGTCATGTATCTCACACCACTTAATATTTCACAGCAACTTTTTTTTTTCATACTTCAGCACCAGTCACAAACAGTATTGGCATAAAAAGCCAGATGAAAAGTAATTTGTGTGTTTGATATGCAGCCCTCAATCAGCGTGGCTTTTCTTGTTTGGATCAGATTGAGCAAAGCATTCCTTTATATAATTTGTTTAATCCAAAATACATCTTTTTGTCAGACAAGCAGTGATTCTGTGTGGGGAAATGCAACTGCAAAGGTTGATGATGTGCCTATATGTGTAGGTTGATTAGATGAGGTTTTTTGTGTGCTCTGAACTCGAATAGTTTCTCTTCAGAGATCTCTGCTCAAGCTATCTATTAGTCATGGTTAAATGAGCAACAATTTCAAATATACAGAAAACAGATACACTTAAGTCATAGAAATCCTGTGTGTGGAATGCCTGACATCAAATACAACAAGAGGGGTTATCCAGAGCCAACAAAGCTTGGCTGAAGCTGTGGAAGGAGAAAGGGAGGCTCTCCTGCTCTCACCATGGCAGAGACACTGAACAGCAATCCCACCTTCCTGCTTGAGGCGTTGGGGCATTACAGATGGTCCCTTCAGAAGTAAGCATCAAATTCTACGGATCATGCTTTGGAAGCAGATTTTGCATCACTGTGGTTTAATTGTAAGATTTAACACACAGCATATATCTGCTGCAGGGATTTCTGGTCACAGAGCTTTATATTTACTCTTTGCTTCAGTGATTTCAGAATATAATCAATCTCCTGGTCTACAAAATTCAAGAATTGAGGTCCCAGAACATCTGTGCAACCTTTCTACTCTGTGTCCCCTTTATCAAGCTGATCTTCCAAGCATGATACTTGATGCCCCTCACCATATATGAAATACCACAGTGTATTGCTTGACAGCTACCAAACAGTTACTGTGGTCCTCAGAGTTTTCATGGTCCATAAAATAGAAAGTATGAGTAGGGGGAAATAAATGTGATGTACCAGGATTTAAAAAAAAAAAAAAAAAAGTCACACATGTAAAAATGCAGCACTGCGAATTATAAAAAACTACAGCTCTCCTTTTAAAGGAGGATTTTTCTTATACAGTTATGGGAAAAAGACTCATAAATAGAATAGTGATTTATATTCCACATAAATAGTTCTCCATAGAAGCCTAAATTTCAAAGATACTCCAACTAGATAGAGCAAACTTCTAGGGAATGAAAGGGACAATTTTGCATGTATTTATCACATGAAAGTGTGCAGAATATGGGGAAGATCCGTGTTCATGTGTAACAGCCATACACGTCATTAATCCTAATAATGTAACATCACTACATTTGTTTTCCCATCTTGGGGTGCTGGGAGAAGAATCTGGACAAAATCCACCGCCCCCATCCCCCAATGAAAACTCAGTTTCCCAAAAATTATCATTTTCGTGGAGAAGTATTCTCAGCCTATAACCTTCACTGTTGAAATGAATAGGAGGCACTGTTCACTTCAGTTACAGTTTTGCTTTCTTCCACCATGCTACGTGAAAAGACCACAGTGTGTCCTCCTAAAGCTGCAGCATAAATATCAGAAAGAATGAAAAAATAAAAATCTACTGTTAACTTCACAGTCCCCTCTGGATTTACGTGCAATGACTAAGATAAAGTAGCTGATATTTTCCTGTTCATGCTTTCCAGAGGTAAATCACATCAAACCCAACTGAAATTATTTTGTTGTTTGTCAGTATAAACCAGAGCCAACAAGGCGCGCTCCGAGCAACTGAATATAAAACCAGTGCTGGTTTGAGAAGCGGACTGTCATGCTGCGTGGTGCCTCAGACTTTATACTCCCGGTGACCGCTTCAACGCAGTCGCGGTTTGCGAAGGAGACCAGGGTGGTAATCGTGTTCGCATACTGTGGTGCGCCTCAAAGCTCCAAAGCATAGATTTAAAGAGTTGCTTGAAAGGAGAGCAGAAGGTTCAGTAATGAAACTAGAGAGCGAGAAACTCACGGGGTCCAGGCTTTTCAGAAGTGCAGTGTGATGTATGTTTACAGAAGCCTCAAATGCCCTTTTTCATAACTCTGTTTATAGCTCATCTGTGTGCAGTAAGTCTTGACCGGAATTGGTCTTTGACACAGACTGTAAACCACAAATCTTAAAAGGACCCACTGGAAAATAAAAGTTAGTATCATGACAAAATGGATGATTTCTGATGTAATCTCTTTCCACTCGTGCCTTCCATATAAAGGAGATATGGAAAATATGTTTCCCGCTATAGAAATTAAGAATTCTGCTTCAATAAAAACACATCTGGCTGCTATGATGTTGAAGTAAGAGCTTATTAGTATTATTGCAGTTGTTATTACTATAGCTGCTCCCAAATGAACACACAGTCCTCCTTTTTGAAGGAGATCTTCCTCTGCTGCCTGTTTATTTGTCAAGCAAACAGAGGGGCAGTCATTAGAAGAGATGGTAGCCGCATCGCAGTAATATACCAAAATATTACCATGAAGACAAGCTGAATCCAACAAAGATGCTCCTGAACTATGTAGAGATAAACAGGTATTTTATCTGTTCCAGATATTTTGACACCAACACAGCTTGATGACAAACACATAAAAAAAAAAAAAGCCGGCTTTACAGCTAACAACTTCCATGACAGAGGAAGCTTGAATAGGAGAGGAAATACAAGTAATTTGTTTTCTGGGCTGTCAAGCCCTTTGTCATGACCCAACAAACAACCTATTGATCTATTTCAAAGCACAAAAGGAACAGTAACTGTCATGATGGTATGACACAAACCAGATTTAAAAATAAAAAGAAAAAACAGCTTTATACTGTTTATACTCTGGCAATTGCACACTCTGGCATTCTTCCTCCGTCATTTCACATGCATTCATGAGGGAGATGTGACACACCTGTCCCATGTGGCAGTGCTCTCCTGGGTATCACTCACAATCCCCTCTCCTCTGTCCCGGGAGCCCTCTTGCCCCTGCTTCCTCAAGGAGGACAGCACCGAGAAAACATAGTAATGCAGCTCGCCATTTACCCAGGCGAGGGAATTTCTCAGCCTGCTTTGGAGGATAAATAGCACCAGGAGGTGATGGTGCATGCCGTGAGCTCAGACACGTCTCCAGGAACAAGAGCCTACACATACAATTCAATCCTTTCTGCTGGACATCTTCCAGTAATGGTGGGGGTACCACAGTTTCTCTGCACATCCACTTCATTTCCGTTCCCCATCCCTCAGGGCTGGCATATCCACAACTTCCAGTCAAATCCAGATGTCTTTTTCCATCTGGCTTCCGTGCAATACAGACCAGCTTGGCCAATGGCCTCAGACCACCTGTCAGTATTGCAGCAGTAGCTTCCCTAGACCTTCTCCAAGTCCATCTTCCCAAATAGCACTGGAAAAACTGCTCCCTCAAACACACTGGAAACAGCCACCTTATTTAAAACTAATCCTATTTTTCTTCCTTGTTGAAAGAAGCAGTCTAACAAATTTTTGGCTCCCCTGCCTGACACAGGAGGGCTCCCACCCTAGCCAGTGCCCTGTGGGGGTCCCATGCCGCCCATAAGAGCCAGCAGATGGGACCGTACAAGGGAAGTCCTCCAGCACGAGGACCAGTTTCTACCAGCAACAGTACATGATGCAGAGTCGCAACTCAGCACTGCTCAGAGCAAACTGAGAAAATAAACAGCTGATGGTCCCAGAACAGGGCTTAGTGACCATTTTCAGCATTTAATGTGCAACCAGTGGATTCAAGTCATAAGTATATTAAAACGCCAACCTTCAGAAACCCTACAAGAGACTGAGGGGATAGGGTTGCAAGATTCAGATTTAATATTGCAGAGAAAGCTAGTGACAAAATCTAAATTAGGAGCCACGTCAAGGGTACTTGATGCTCCACACATATCTGCTTCCTAACAGCACATAGTGTCCACAAATAAAAATACTACCATAAAAGCCTCCACATGGTCCTTTCTTACAGTTGGCTTAAGTAACCCTTTACTAAATATTCAGGTGGTAAATACCAGAAAAACTGAGTTTAAGGAAAAGTGAAATATTTTGCATGTTGGCCTAATTCAACAAACAGTTAAACTCAGTGATTTTGGAGTTTTGTTTGGTTGCTGGCATTGTCATAATTTTTTTTTAAAATAGTCAATGTGTTTCGGTACTTAAGAGCAAGCCACCTTGCTTGAAGAAATATCAAAAGGTTGAACTAGGATTTCACATAGACTACCTGGCATTTTTGCTCTGAGAATTGTGTTGGAAAAAGAAAGAAGTTTAAAAAAGAGAATGTTTTACTCTGCAGTTGTTTTGCATCAGTCCAAGATTGATTCATCAAATATCCCAAAAAGTTTCTCCCTCATTTAAGCCTGACCTGTTTTCCTCCCTGATTATTAGTTTGACTGTGAAACTAAAATATATTTCCCAGCTGTATTAATCAGATATTGGGGATATTCCATTATTATAGCACAGCTATAGAGACAGTCCTCTCAGGTTTCCTTTTAACAGAACTGAAGTGAAATCAATACTAAACAAATTTCCCACAAGTCAAATTCCCTAGAATTACAATGAGGATGGATGAAAAAGTATTATGCCAGGTAACGGTGCAAAACACCAGGGCATAAGATATGTTTTTCCATACCAGTGAGAGCTCCCCTTTGAGCAGATGGGCAACTGTGCAAAACCTGAAAGTTTCAGTGGTAAGCAGAGCACAAAAAGGTGCTAAGAGAGCCTATTTTTTTCCCCACACCAGTTTAATCTTTTCTCTTTCTGACACCAATGGAGATATCTGGACTGGTGGGTTTTATGCGTTATGATGCTCATCATTAAGCCCTGAACTGAGTCTGCTGGACTAACTATTTTTAAAAGGATACCAAAGGGTATCCAGACATAGCCCCAGTGACAAAGCAATATACTGTAAGTACACAGGATGTGGGACTTCTTGCTTTCGAGTCCTCAACTACTCTCACATAGTTCATAATCCAAACAGCCGTGCAAGTCTTAAGCAGGTTATTCGACAAGCATTAGCCAATATACCAAGAAAAGGTACAAGGGAGTACAACCCCATATATTTTTTTTTTTTTTTACATAAGAAACTGCTCATATATATTGTTCTTGCTTTCACAAGAGTACTTCCATAGAATATAAATTTTCATTTATCTTCAGTTCTTGCAGTAAATAGAATACTACTCCCTTCAGAAAGGCATGGAAGTACATGCTAAAATTTAGTACGTGGGGATGCGCACTGAAGCATAAAATAAACCCATTTTTAAACTTTGTTCTCAAAAGCCCAATTTAGCTTAATGAAAATACGATTTAACTTATAATACTTTTTCTTTGATATTGAAAGTGTCAGTATAGAGGACTTCAACACATTCAGATGAGTGAAAGTCTCAGCACATCTATTAAGGTGGTTTTGCTAAACAGACACACGCAAATTAGATAAGAATTAGATAAGGGCCTTGGTATTCACAGTACCTCCAAAGGCAGGGTTTTATCACTTTAAGTATAGACAGTGACAGGAATGGTAAACAAACCAGATGACTAAATATTTTGTAGGAAAAAAGCAACCTATTTTCTTTCTGTAAGCAATTCATGTTATGATGTTTACTTTTATGTACTTCTCACTTTTTTGAAAAAATCCGCAGCTACAGCAGGCACTATTTCTTCAGTAAAAGTGGCAAAAGAGCCTTGGATATAAATCTCATTTCCAGATGTACACAATTTTCAGACATGATCTCTCACGTGCTCTGTGTCAGCGGTCTATGAGTACAATGAATTTATTGCTTCCTTCATGAGAGCAGTTGAGTAGCACCTCCCTGGTTAGCTTGCAGCTTGGAAAGGGAATGCTTTCCCCACTTGGTTCAGCTCTAATCTGTCAGACACTACCTGCTCGTGGGAACTGAGGTCTTATCAGGGAATCTCACATTACTAAATATTACTGAAGCATACCTAAGAGGCCAAAAGCCCAAAAACCAGTTGTTCTTCTGTTAGGAGGGGATCCTTTAGGCTCTCTAGCATTATTTTTCATGGGGGTCAAGCCTTTCAAACTTCTACTTATTTCCTTTCTTGCTACAAAGGCATAATTGATAAAGTGAAGTAATGTGCCAATAATATCTCAAAAATTGCTACCAAGCTGCCTGAAGCTTAGCAAGCTCAGAAAACATAGCCTGAAATTCCCAGTAATAAAGGTATAGTATTTTATCTTTTCTCTCTGGTTCTCTGATTTGAAGCAACAGTTCTATAAAGAAGGGGAAACAGTCTGGATTGCATCTGTTGAAAAACTGACAGCAAATTTTAGGCTCAGATAATGTATTCCTACTAAGTTACATCCTTAAATTAGACAAAACTCAATGACATTTACAGAATCTCTTTATGAAATGGCTTACATTGAAAGATTTTAAATTGTCAGAGTTATATTAAAAATGAAAGCTAATTTGGGTAAGCATGAACATTTGAAAACATGTAACCCATCGTAGAGTAGGTTAAAAACACTGCAAGCCAAGAACAAACATTTCAAGAAAGTGATCCTTATACACACCAGTCATTTTCAACCAGCCCTACTCATTAATTGTATCCTGTACTACAATTACCAAGATCATACCAATGTCAGGCATAATTCTCATTCCCAAGAACAACAACTGTGAAGCCAGACACAAAGAGGGAGAAGGAAAGAGACATTACGTTTAGTAGAACTCCTTTGTCTTGGGAAAACCTACAGAAGTGCTGAAAAGCCAAAGTATCCTTTTCCTCCAGACCCCCATTCCTGGTATTGCTGCTGCTTGTTGATTTTGGATCTGAGCTGTAAGTGGATGCAGACGAAAAAGACGGCGACACGCAAGGAAAAGAAGACTTCAAGTTTTCCCTGCATGTTGCTTGTTCTTTTACTCCTTTCTTGCGGTTTAAATGTACGCTATTGTGCTGGCCATATCTGACTAAATCCTAAGTGCGAGACACAGAGCATCAAACAGTATAATCACTCAACAAAAAGATGCCTCACAAAACATAACTAATAAGAGCATATCGCACATATTTAATAAATTAGTATATACGTAGAGGTGAGTAGGTGTGTACCCCTCACATATAGGAGTATGTGCATATAGGAGTTTTACTTCCATATTCAAATATTGCTCAGGAACAGATTGACAGGGAGCACAAAACAAGCTATAACCAACTTTTTCCCTTTTATTCTTAGATGTGTCATGTAAGGTGGGAAATGCCCAAAAATGGGTAAAAATTGGAAAATTATTGTACTTAAAAGGATTAAATAACTCAACGGCATTTCTGTAACCCTCTGTGTAATTGAACAGCTTTTCTTCCACCTTTCTCCCGAAAAACCCTTAATTGTAACCACTGAAAGGAAATAAGTTTCTGGCTATTTTTACAAAATATATGTGTTGTTATGTCTCAGCAATCCACTCCCATTTCACTCTGCAATACAGCTATAAAATGGTTGATTTGGTTTAGTGCCTTACTTCTGAAGTACCTCACACACCGCACGAGGCAGCGACCGCAAGAGAGGTCCAGACCACAGAGATAAATGCACAATCTTGAATAAATCCCCTGTAACGAGAAATTTCTGAGGGACTTCCCCATTATTCCAAAGTGCCATTAGCACCACTTCAGCAAGCCATTAGTGTGCTAACTGGAAAACAGGGGAAATTCCCCACCACCACCACCCCCCAATCTTTCCCAACGGATGGTATTTCTTTCCAATTTTCACCCCAGGCAGTATGACAAAGCATGATCAGAGCGAAAAGGGTATTTTTCCCATCATAATTCAGACACTTGCCTGCTGGCTTACGTTGTTCAGAAAGGCTCATCTGTGCCTCTCCTTCACCTGCACAGTGCTCTGCAAACCAACAGCTGTTATCTTTGTGCATCTTTGCAGAGGATCCACTTCAGCCACACAGCAGCTAAAATGGGTTGGGTGACTCATTCACACACATATCTCGTTATTGACTCGATCCAAACAAGCTGATGGCCCTGATGCTCATTTACACTAAAGCCAATTAGCCTGAAATTTCATTTACTCCAAACCCACAATATCACCCTGGCAGCATAAGGGGGCTTTAAAATGAGTCACAGTGTAATTCGTTCCTCCCTTACGATGCCAGAGGAGCGTAAAGTGGCCTAAGCGCAGACAAGATCGTAGCCAAATGACTTCTGCCATTGATTTCGTCAAAGTAGAATTCGACCCAATTTTAGCATTTATCGAACTGAGCTTGAAACCCAGCTCGGCTGCGCTGGTGTCAGTGAAACTGTCAATTCGGCTCAGTGAGGGATGTACACCAAGATGCCTGAATGTCTCTGGGTGCTTAATTTAAGTGTCTCAACAAGGTCTGCTGGAGAAAAGATCCAGTTCAGAGGGTGGATACAAAACATGTTGCAACTCAAGTCCTATTAGCTCATAAGATGGACACTAAAACTAGAGGGACCTAAGGTAGCTAAGCACTTTGCTTGATATCACAATATTGCAATCTGCTATATTTTTGAACCTCTATGCTTTATCCCTCTCCTCTTCCTTCCCTGACACTGCCTGGTGCACAAATGAGGCCAGGAGGCCTTCGGCAAAGGCACTCCCATGTCTTTTCTTACTGTGCACCTAAATCAGACCTATGTTGCTCTAAACCGCAAATGGTTATCATGCAGCAAGCAGCAGAGAAGTCAGAAGATACTGTCAGCCTTCATCTATTCCAAAAACCTGCTGCTAATAGCAGTTTTTCCCCAATTTTTTCTTGTGTCCACTTGCGGCCCGCTGGTACATCACAAAGTCGCTGACTTCTTTTTTTTTTTGCCAATTTCTTGGGTGTTTTTTGGCATCCCAGTTGTCGCCATCCTTAGTAACCCCATGGACGGCATAAGCATGAACTAATCCAGCATTCTCCTAGTTTTGACTCCTTGGGAGCACAACCAAGGTAGGCAAGTTGTGGGATGAAGCTTTGTGACTACTAAAGGCCACGAGCTCTGCCTAGTTCTACCCACATGATTCCCCTCTGCTGGGCTTGCCATCTGACACTGTTGTGGTTGTTACCCTGTTTGTAACCCTGTTTGTACAAATTCATAGCCAAAATAATGCTTTTAGTCTAGGCACACGCAGTTTCTGTGTGGAGATTAGGGTGGCTAGACTAAAACTAGATCTGAAATTCTCAGCTCAATCCTGTTGTCTCAAACAGCCCCAAACCACCGATTTCTTTTTTTTCCAGACTCTTGGTCAGAATCCTGCCTGTGATACTAATCTGTATGTTATAAAGTAAACTCAGTTCAAATGCTCTAGACACAAAATTGCATAGAAATGAAAAGTACATATCAGTAAGGTGTGTTTCACAAGATATAATGCCACACATAATAGCATTTGTCTCTCAGTTATTGTAGCTGGACAACAACTAGATCATACTGGATGATTCAAATGCATTCTAAAAATAAAGTTACCGTGAATGCTTGCAATGCAACGTCTCCGAGACTGCTGGAGAAAAAGTAACTGTTTTCATGCATCAGTCCTGCAGACAGTTTAATGAGCAAAGCAGTGCTATCTTCGTTTTCAGCGCATATTCAAATCATTCCTCTTTCCTGTTTGACTATTACAGCTGACATATAACATGACTAATCACTACTACCATCTCTGCACAGAATAAGCAGACTGCGTGTGGCTTCCGACCGGACCAGAAAAAACATTTTGAATGACATTCAATTAATATCAAGCTCAGTTTCATTAGAGGATATGACATGTACATCCTCTAAAAAATAGTAAGCTTCAATCAAATGTGTACTACTTGCAAACTGAAATCAGTGTCTGAATTGTAGTTATTAAAAAAAAATCAGTAACTAATGAAAAATAGCGAGGGTTTTGTTTAACACACATAGTAAGAAAATATTTACTATCTTATCAGAAAAAAAGATAAATTCATAAAATTTTAAGATTTCCATATAAACTTCTGTTATTTAAGAAAGAAAAAGCAAAACAGATTCCCCCCCTTCAAAAGTTTGGGAAATAATTTGTTTTATCCACTTTCCAAAGGAAAAAGAACTGTTCATTTATTTATTAAGAAACATTTTCCATTCATTTGGAAATAAGTTTTTTAAATAGAATTTAAGTAGAAAATTTTCTTTTTTTTTTTTTTTTTTTAAAAAAAAAACTTTTCATGTTAGATGGCTACACTTTCCAACCAGTACAATGAGCTGAAGTGATCAGTGGTAGGAGTACAGAAGTGAGACCTGTCATATACATTCAGTCCCTGAAATAATCATCAACCCAGACCATATCTGACATCTCAGCTATGCCATTTTTGCCTTCAGCTTTTTTGTTTTGTTTTAATTTCTTCATCACAGACTTTTGGAAACAACACACATACCTTAGCCTCTTTTCACACAAACATGCCTGTTAACAGACCCAGTTAAGCACAAGCTATGTGGGTCACCTCACTTTGTTCCTGTTCTTACAGCCGGCATCATATAGCTTCCTTTGTATCCTCCAGTTCTTGCCCTCCATACTCCTATAGGAGGGCATTTCAATAACCATTTTTCTAAATCTCATCCTAAAAACTGCCTACATGCATTCCCAGCCAGTTTATAATTTTGTTCAGTACCAACATTATCCTTTAATTTAAAAATTCACATTCATTTATGCTTTTTAAATCATGTTCTATAAGCAACAGTGAAAATGTGCAGTCAGGCACAAAAAAATTAGTCTGCTCCAGGTGCAGTGTTGCAGCCTGGAAGCCTTACTTGGATAGATGTGAAACACTGAATGCCCAGAGCGACGTACTGTATATGTTCTTGTAGAGGCCTCACCAGTCCTCAAGCACCAGTACATCCCCCAAACCCTCATGGAAATACCTGTCTTAATTCATCCTCCAGTTGCATTTATCAACATCACATTGGTGTCTAGTGTGCTTCTGTTTGAGCTCCCAACTTAGACCAGCAAATAGTTCACCATTCCTTTAGTACACGTGGCTTTGCATTTTACGCTGCTGCATTTGATCCTATTCTTGCTGCTCTCTTCCCCAGGGTCATTCATTTCTTGTGTATGAGACTCTTCTTGCTATTCAATCATTCCTTTTAGTTTTGATCTGCCAAGAAGTTTCATAAGGCCAAGCTGATTTTTTTTTGGTGCCAAGGTTATTTCATTACCAAAGGAAGAGAAAAAGGAAAAAAGATACACTATGCAAACGCAGGGTTAACTTCAGTGTTTATCACAGTTTAGTATGAGAAACTCTGTTGAACCCTGGCTTGCTGAGTTCATCTAAGTAGTTATACTGACTGTCAAGATAATTCCTTTGAGTAATAGCGTGTGATGCAGCCCTTAAAAAGATCAAAATATGTATCTCTTGCACATACATTTAGATAATTTAAACAAAAGTGATATCCTCAAGGGCAACCCCAATATCTAAGGATCAAAATAATTAGCGGCCTCCCATTTGCAGAAAACTCATATACACAGCATTAATAAAGAACAAATTACAAGGCATATTTTACATGCGCCATTAAACGGGTAGGATTAAGTTTGCACAAAATGTAATTGTCTTTTGATGTGACTAAAACACAAAAAGCCCAATCAGATGCAGCACAATCTAATTTATGACACAGCCCTAGAATTTTTTGGTGATTAGTGTCACAACATCACAAGTCTTATATATTATAGTGTTAAGAGGCACACAGCCCTGTTGTAAATTATTTCACTTTTCTCTCCTGTACATGAGGAGACAGAATGAAGGTAAATTTCTTCCTGACCATTTAGACAGCTCAGTATTTCCCCAGAATGCTCCTGTGCCATCACTAATCTCTGCAATGTATCAACACTCATTTAAAATAGCAATTCGCTACAACTAATGTTAAACAGCACATTTTGTTTTCTAATTTTTCAATATTTTTGAGGGCAAGTTCTCAGCTGAATTTTGCAAAGACTGAAAAACCTGAAAGCCCCCTCAAAATGTGAGGGCAAGATACATCTATGGACTCGTTTCTCAGGTGGTGCGGATTGGATTTTATCCATTACTGTACACATTACACTGGGAACTGGGTTAGCTCTCACTGAAGTGGAGGGACACAAGAGCCACCTTTCTCTTGATATAACCTTAACAAACAATAATCATCATCTTATAACAGGCAAAAGGACTCGCTACCCAAAAGCATCTCCCAAACAAACCATGCAATTCTAGCACACTTATATTGTGAGCATCGTTTCCGAACCTCTGCAGAGACACAAACAGAGATTCAGACATCAGTGAAGAAGGCACATGAATGCTACCAAACAGAAGTACCCACAAAGCCATGGAAAGAGTGTCTCTTCAAGGGTCCAGTATTAGATCAATAACTTGACTTAGGAAAAAAAAGTCTCAAGATTTCCCAGATATTCATGCAGAACATTGAAAAAACCACAACCAACAAGAACGCTAACCAGAAATGGCTGTCTATGAACGACCATTTTGTATCAATTCAAGACTGCAATGAAGTCAGCAGGGATCTTCCCAATGATGTTGATGGGAATGCAAACATTTTTCTCCTCTCTTTTATCGTCAAGGGAGGAGGAAGAAGAGTAGCCAATTTGAGAAAGTGGTATTCAATTAGTTGCCTTTCCAAATATTAAAATAACACGCTGTCTGCATAACAGCGGATCACATCACAGCAACTCATATAAATTAAATTATTGGAAGGATAAAAAGACAAAAATACCAGACAATAACTCAGCATGTCAGTCAGGAAAGGGCAACACAGTCACAAACCAGTCTTGTCATCTAGAAATGCCATGAAAAATAACAGGTTTTTTAAATAAATTAACAGAGTAGGGCTAAACACCTATAAACACTATAGCCAGTGGGGGTGGGGGGACATGAGTGTATTTTCAAGTATTTTAAAAAAAAAAACTACATGTGTTCACTAGATTGTAAGCCTATGTCACCAATAATAGTTAAGTCACTAGTTATCTGTGCACTTTTTAGCACCCAGTTCTGGTATCATATCTCATATAATAAAGACAAGAAAAAGCCACTGAGAGAGTGATTGGGATCTCCATGAAAAACCAAAGCTGCGTCGCAGCAACAGCTGTCCTACTGAAGCAGCAGAAAGCTACGCGACACATAAGGGGATCTTCTGGTCCTGAAAAGTCCCAGAGGTCAATTTTCAACAAACGTGCCATTGGCTAACCTGTTGGGTAGCTGTTCACATCAGAAAAAGCTTTTTGTCCCCAAGGGGCAGTTGCAGAGCCCCTGCCACAGCCAGTGGAGTCACACTAGTATCAGGGAGTCCTGGATCAGGCCCTAAAGCACAAGAGGCATTTTCCCTGTAAACAAACCGCATCAAGTCATATCCATCTGAAATTTAAATTCAGATTCCTTCCTTTCGAAGGGGATTCTTAGGTTATGCAGCATCTGAGCACTGAATTTTTGTTTTGAGGAGCATTGCGCGTACAGTTTGGCACATGAGATACTCGAGTTCCCAGTGACACATAGGGAACAAGCCTTCAGGTATCACCATGACTGCAGCAGTAACCAAATCATCACAAAACAGTGCCAACAGGGTCAGCCCTCCCTGTCAGTAGCACAAGCTCCTTTCAAGAGGAACACCTGGCAGACCGATGACATTTGGCGTTGCGTTACTGAGGGGGATGATACAGGGCAGATGAAGCTGACAGTATCAAACGACAAGTGCTGCTCAAACTGGAGGGCAGGTTTGCACAGCCACATTGAGAAAACATGAGACTTGCACAAATGACAACTTAAGACAAAAGGGCAAAAATAAGAGTTGAAAATCAACATCAGTGAGCTTTAACTGGATCCTGGGAAAGGTGCAGCTTCTGTCAAAGAAACTGTTTTGACCCTGGTTGGTTCAGTTTTCTTATGAAGTCATGGAAAAAGCTGGTAAGATACTGTGTATGAAAATGCATGACAAAGATCTGCGTTGGCTTCTACAGCACAAAGTGTCTCTGCAGACAGAAATAATTAAAACAAAACTAACGTCTTTATTAAGCATTTTTGTAATGATAACAAAAAAAATAAGAATAAACTGTGGTCTTATTGAGGCAAATGAGAGACCATGAAGAGAGAAAATAAGTAGTGAGGGTCAGAGCAACTGAGCCTTTGCAGGAGAATACTATGTGGCAAGAGAAATGTTAAAGTAACAAAGCCACCACCAAAGCAGTCTGAGAGCTCAGGGCCCAAGCCACACTCAGCACTGCCACTATTTTAAATATCAACCACAACCAGTGAAGACAACTAAGCCTGAAAATAAACCATTTCCAGAAGATTTTGTCTGTTTTCCCCACCTACAGTAGAATCAGTGTCAGGTGGGATCATCAGGTTCAAGCAAAGATAACCTCACAAGTAAGTCTGTAAAGCAAAGGATGCAACAGGCAGCTGCAAACCAGCTCAAACACCAAGTTGTGCAACAAAAACATTTCAAAGAGACAGGGCAAACAACTGCTCCATATCCTCTGCTGGAAGGAACTCAGGAGAATAGCAATGTTTTGTGGGTTTAACTAGTAGGGAAATTATAAATATTCAGAAGTATGCAGTATGTAACATCTGCCTTTTATCGTTTGAAGAACTGTGATTGCCTGGGAAAGGAGGCAGCAGGGTTGGCATAGTACCTGGGAGAGATGCTGCAGAGGTATGTAAAAATTGTGTATCCAACTAAGGAAGGATCTCTTACACTTCTGGAACCCAGAGTGGGTTTTTTAAACATCATCTTCGTTACACACCAAGTGAAGTTTAGCTGAACTCCTACCATCCCCCCTTCACCCAAGAATCGCTTCTGTTCTTTGCAGTCCAAATTCAATTGTCAGTTTGTCCAGCAATGTAACCTTGACTACACCAGTGTTTCTCAGCATAACTAGGAACAGAATTTTGTTCAAAAGAAAAAAAAGACAAATTTATTTACGAAAGACTTCTTTACACATCCCAATTTAATTTTTCTAAATTTAGAAATATCAAGAGAATTTGCTGACTGAAACTTGAGGCATCTGTTTACAAGTGCATTCACTTAGTCATCTCTCAGTGCCAAATGCTGAGCCCTAATTCCCAAGCACCTTCACCAACATTTCCCCCACCACCCCCACTGCAATCCTGTGTGCAAAATAAGCTGGTCGGCCTGATGTACGGTTACTGATCAGGCAGACATGGGGTGAACCCTTGCCTAGAAGAACACCTACTGCCCCACACTGCTGAGAGGGACAGTGACACTGCATGGGGCCATTGAGTCCAAGGACACCTCCCCAAGCTACAGCCTCAGCTCTGGGCTTCACATCAGCTGGCCTCAGATGCCCACTGCCTCAGGGGGCATAAAGCAGGGAACGGTTACTGCGTACATTTCCCAGTATTTAATAGAAGTGCTTAAACAGTTCAAAATAATTCCTATTAAGGGAAAATGGTGTTTTCCATTAATCAGCCAATTCAGCTCATTGCAGGGAATCGTACTCTTGAACTGCACAGGCTTGGTACCAATGAGGACAACTGAGGGGCTGACCCAGCTTTCCCCAAAATCCACTTAATTCAGTGGAAACTAGGACAACTTCTGTGCCAGAGATAGTATCACATTCTGTTTAGGAACATCTTTTCTCTCAGGATTTCCACCCAAAGAAACTTGGCTTTAATCTTCCCTTTTTGATGCAATAAAAGAAATGCTGCCAGCTCACGAACACCTAAACACACATTCTTCAGTGCAGAGCATTCACTTATTCATCAGCCTCTGGGCAGCATAAGAAATATGCCTTCTGACTGCTTTCAAATTGGATTCATAATTTCCCTGCAAGAGACATCGCGTGTTTCTCGATACTGAATATGGAAGATAGCGTGAAGACATTTTGTAAAACTGACCAATTTTTTTTTTATTGGCACACAGTATAATCAGCCTACTTACACATCAGGCGGAACTTCTATTACACAGACCTTTGCAGGCTTTCAAAACACCTTCAGAAAAGAAACGTGTCTATCAAGAGCAGCGACAATGTACGTCTGCTGTAAGCCGTGAAGTCCCCGAAAGGCTCAATGGGTACAAAGGCATGTAGCACCACCTGCTAAACACTAGAGCAATGCAAAATTCCTGCTCCAAGCCCAGGCACAAAAGGGTGCTTTATATTGCACACAGCCCAGGTGAAGCACAGAGGAGGAAAAGGACGACCATGATTTTCAGATTTTAAATATATCCCTCATCCTTGTGTAAAGAATTCAGCCTAGAAGAGTTGTAACAGAAGAGGGTATGCATCCAAGGTTATACAAAGAGGTTACTCAATTTCAGCACTCATATAGGTTTTAATGCCTTATACTGAATTACTGTTCAAGCCATGAACAGTTTCACCAGTGCTACTGAGTCAACATATGAGGGAGGGCATTCATTATGACTTAAGTTATCAAAGTCAGGACGTTAAACTCCTGTACGTTCATTTAGTTTCACTGACAGGGTAAAGAATCAAATTGGTTGACACAGCCTGCCTGTTGAAGAACCGTTACAGATTTAATTAAAATTGAGGAGACCATAGAAATGCTGTTTTACCTATACTACCCTTGTCTGAAAATTCCTCCTAGACAGAAAACCTTAATTCTCTTGGATAACATTGTTCTCCGAGTTGAGCTTTGTCTTTGCTGAGCAATTGCTTTAGCAGTCTACAAGGTTCTCCTTGCCAGAGAGCGCTCATAGGCACCATCATAAATACACGCACTCTTTTGGCTGGTAAAGGTCAACCCATGGCTAATGGATTTTCTTAGGAAGGTGTGCTTATTCCTGTTGTGAAGAAAGCAGTAACAACTATTCCCCAGACCAATTCTGATTTAACAGATGCAGTTTAGTTTAAAAAACTTATTCTAGATATGAGAAGTTTGTCACATAGTACCTTGATTGCATAGATTTCCTTTACTCACATCAGACTGCTCAGGTAATCCCCCTGCAGTAACTCATGGTTCATATTTATTAGGTCTAAATAAACCACCCAGTGTATTGACTTAACCTGCATAACTGAGGGCAAAAAAGCCATACCAAATTTTCTTATCTGAATTTTATTCAAATTCATAAATGTTATCTATAAATGTAAATCTTCACTGTTTAGGAAATATCAGAATATCAAACATGTTATAAGCTTTAAATGGACAGACTTCCCACATCGATTGTGCATTAAAATATTCAATAATCAGCTGCACAGTGGAATATGCGCTATGTCCTCCAGGCCAGAAATAGCTGATGGCAATTATTATAAGCAATCTTGCTTTCAAGGGGGGCATATTAGAACAAAGGGAAATAAACTGGAAGAAATCACATCTGCTCTGCTTTCCTGTAAGAACAGGTGCTGGGGTAACGGAGAAAGGAAAACTGCAACCAAGGAGCTAGAGTTGGCTTTTAATAAAGCTTAAGTTTTAAGTTCAAAGAAGCCCAGAAGAAAGTGTTTACTGAGCAACAGAAGCACTCTGCCAGCAGATATCAGCAAGCTAAGAGGAAGCAGCAGAACAAGCTAGAGGGGTTTCTACAACAAGCAGCAGGAATCCCTGCTAGCAGAGCAGGGGAACTGTGCACAAATACCTCATTTTGGCTGTATCTCCTGCGCTTTGTCAATGACTAAAGACCATTTAGTTCATAAAATCCTCTGCAAAAGTTCTGTTTTCTTTCCTTCAATTGCTATACGTCCCTGAAAAATAAAAATATAAAGTGTAGTAATCGGAAGCTGAAACTCTGCTGAGAGCATGGCTGAGCAATAGGCAAGTCCCGGAGATCAATACTCCCGCTGCAGATGCCATTCCCGAGCTGTTGCGCCGGGGAGAGCAAGCATCAATCTGCGCCCAGCAAACCTGCCTGCTGAGCTGCAGATGGAGATTATGACTAGACCCATGACAGCTCAACGAAGAAAAAAAAAAAAGTCACACAGCTCCAAAATGCAAGTTTCAATGCAGTTGTTCACAGATACTCAGCTGGGACTGATAAGAAGGACAGGGCATACAGGTTTTAAATAAGCTCCCTGCAAAATTGAAACACTTGAACCATATTGTTTGAAACACTAAGTTTGAGATACTAAAATAGAAGGGCACTTTTTTTATTCTTTAAAAAAAAAAAAAAGACTCAAGTCTGCAGGATTGAGCCTTTAAATCCCAGGCTGGCACCTAACAGAGACCAGCTCCCCTGCTGCAGAGGTGCTCAGAACAGCCTGCTCCCCTCATCAGCATCTTCAATTTAGGTACCTAAACATGCATTTAGAGATCTACCTTTAGGCTCTAACCTCCCTGAGATATGAAAATGTGTAAGCTGGATTTCAGAAGAAATCTGCTGCATTTAAGCTGAAAAGAACAGCAAATTGAAGCTCAATGTGAAGGAAGAAGCCTGGTATGCCTCAGGCAGGGCTTGCAACAGCAGTGTTGACAGACCCTCAGGAAAAGCAGCATTAATAGGGGCAGATAGAGCATCCTGTAAGAAACAATCCTTATCCAATGGCATCATTTTATTTGTTAGTAGAGTCTGTGTCCCCAGTGTATGTCACTATATACAGCAACCTTTAAAGCACATGCACAGCCTTTAACCAGGTGCACTGAGAGGAAAGACAGCAGCAGGGTAAATTAGAAAAAAAAAATCCATGTAAAGCAGATATGAATTCACCAAATATCAGAGTACAGTAACAGCATTCCTAGAATGAAATATTAGGGTGAAGATATTAGACCCTTGTTCCATCCAAATTAGTTTGCTCAGCATGTCTAAATTTTGAGTTCTTAAAAAAATAATCTGTCTATGGAAGTACAAAGATAGTGCTTCAAGATAGTTTTTCTTATTAAATTGATCTGTCCTTTTGATCTACGTCTAAGAGCAGTAAATACTTCATATCTTGCACAGTATTCATATTTTGTTCTGCAGCTTCAGTTGCAAGAACTGAGTGCCCCCCCCACACCACAGCTGATAATAATTAATTGAATACAGGAGGACTGATCTCCCAACACCTTAAAAAAGAGAAGGGGAGAGCACTGTCCATTTATGAAAGAGAGCCATGTCAAAGGAAAGGCTGTATGGAAAAGGCTCTGGTCAATGTCAGACTTAGTGCAATTGCTACAAGAGGGTCAAGTAATAAAAGCCACTTAAAATATTTTATTCATTTCATGTCCCACAGCTCTTTACAACTCTTAAGCACTCGCACTGAGATCCAGACAAATCACAACTGCAGAGTGCCCAGCTGCACAGGTTGCCTGTAGTGCTTTGCGTCGATTGTTAAGGGATTGTAGCCCTCACAGCTTGTGCACTTATCTCCAAAACTACACAGCTGAAGAACATTTCAGTTCCTGGAGAAAATGCTGTTTCTAAGGCTCACTCACCTTGAAAAGAATAAGTAAGTCAAGTTCCACACTGAAGCAGCTTTCTGGAGGACAGGTGTGAGAAATGCAGTTTATTGCACCTAACAAGGGTTGTGCTGAATTGTTGTAATCACTGCTTAGTCAAGTCAGTGTTGAAGATACAAGAGAGTCACAGAAGTCTGAGTTTGACTTATTTCTTCATTAGCACTTTAATATTTAGTACAATGCAACTCCTGTGCTGATAGTTCACAGTAAAAATGCAGATTTGATTTAAACTCATTTGCACACTCAAATAAATTCCATTTACAGGATTTGTTCACTGACAGCTCACGCTTACACCATCATCTGCACAGGCACAGTGGCTCACGTCAGCACAGCATTATAAACGCCAGCCTACCATTGACAAAACAATGCTCTGTGAGCTTTGCATCTCTGAAGAGATGAAACACAAAACACTTGCTACAAGACACTTCTGGGACAGAGTCCCTAAAAAGCCCTGGAAGATCCTCAGCAACCCACAGTACACAGGTATTGAGCAGGACAAACACAACAGCCTCACAAAGAATCCAGCCCCAAATGCCTTGCCATTGCATTAGGGTACTGTTTTCCTCCCAGATAGTACTGGCATGGGCAGAGATGGTGGGGTGGTCTCCTCCCCCTTTGCCAGTGATATTCCAGATGTTAAATCCTGTGTTACATTTTGTTTATTTTGTCTTGCTTATTCAAACTTGGATAATGGTACAAATGAAGCTACCATAGAGGGAACTGTAATACCATGAAAACTTACAGTGGGTTATATGAAAGAGAAGAGTTGTTTTCACGTGCTGCAGTACAAAAATTACATTTTTCGCTACAACTAACCTGTCCTTGTAGTGAAAATATTATTTGAAAAAAGGAAAAAAACAACAAAAAAGACACCAACTTTCATAATTAGTAATTTCTATTGCAATAAAATCTTGGAAGATCTAGTAATACTCAGCAAAAGTCTTTACTTGAGTTAAAGCAAAGGTGAAATAACTTCAGGGAAAAAAAAAAGGCAGAAGTCTGGCCTCAATTATTTTATAGTTTCTATTGATAGAAGTAAAAAATCCTGTGGGAGGACAGAAAGCAGTAGATGGTTTAAAGGGTGTAATATCTCTTATTTTGTCCAAGAAAAGCTTTTTATTGGTTTAGCTATTGAGTGATTTTTAGAGGTGAGAGGATAGGAACAGAAATGAATTGATGTAATAATTCTGAAAGAAAAGTCAAGTTTAATAACAAGCAGATATAGCGTATGAACAGATACAAGAAAAGCCTTCAAGATGATAGTTCTGTGTCAGCTTTTGACAAGACGTGGTTGGAAGATTATATGTTGCATTTTGCATCAGTTTCTATTAAGTGGTTGCAGTGAAATTATGCTGTTCCCCCTTGTCTCTTTTTAGTATGCCACTGTTAGATGAAAGCAGTGGGGTTTTTTTTTTAAAAAAAAAAAAAAAAAAACAAACTTAACTGTGGTAAAAAAGTAACATTATACCTGGAGAAAAATTAGCTTCTCCACTGCTTTTACTTACGATAACCAAAAAGAGAAATGCAGATTAAGACAAGCCAAAAGCAATAACTATTCACACAGATAAGATATGAGACTTAAGACAATGAAATATGTTAATGTGTTACTGCTATACACAAGTCAGTAGAAAGGTTTGAGTGCTCCTTTTATAGGTCACCTGCCAAGAATCAGTCCCCCTTATTCCACCTATTTCCTTGCTCTTTTTTGTTCACTTGATGTGTAAACTACAGCTTGTACTCCTTGTCAGGGCAACGGGGCAGGGATAAATAGATACAAGAGAAAAGACAGAGGGGAGCATAGTCTGTGGCTGTATCTCAAAACTAGCAATTCAAAAGGCACAGAAATTCACACCGATATTCCAAAACTCCATTTGTTTAGATCAGTTCCAAAGATCATGGGATTTTTCCAACCTTTTTAACTGAATCCAGACTCCCATTGTACAGCCTGGAAGTTTCCCATCTCCTGGGCCTCTTGGCTCAGTAGTTTTCTTCACAACTTGTTTGTTTATTATATAGTTGTGAGCTGTTCTGGCATTCTGGATAAAGCACTTAGTTACAGCAAGCTAAGCTTTGTATCTCATTTGTCCCTGCATGAGAGCTTTTGGCTCTCCTTAGATAGGCTCTGCATGGTCTTACAATTAAATCACTGATAAATATACAACCTACTTTAACCCACTTTTAAGGTACAGAAATAGAAATAAGCACCAAGAAAGACATTTTACAAATAGACAAAGTACCTCTGCATAAGCTTATAACACCCTGTAGAAGACACATTCTTCACCTTGTAGCAGGCAGCTCAGCCAGCGGCATCCTTTACCTCGCCTTATCAGAGGGGATCATTGGAGGATCAGCTACAGATCTTAGAAAGCACTTTGGGTCAGTTCCTACTCACACCTCAAACACTACTCCTCTCAATCCAACCCCTTTCTATGCACACCTCCCTCTAAACCTCCTCTCCTGCAACAAGCCTTGGCCACCTGCTCTGCTCCCCCCTCCACAAGGTGCAGGTGACACCAATTTTCCAAGGCACCCAGCAATTAGCCTTAAGGGGTCCCAGCTGCCTCTGGGGCCGGAGGTAAGAGTCTCCTCACATGCTCATGTTATTATACCTTTAATCTAGGAGTACAATGTATTCCTACAGCATCAGATACTTGTTATCTGATGCATTATGCATCCCCCCCAGCAACTGTCCCTGTCACAAACAAATGAAATAAGCTGTGTTGCTTAATACTTTCAGTTGAACTCAGTAAATACCTCAAATCCCACAAAGTTACTGTGAAATACTACAGAGCAAATCCTTCAGATTCAAATATTTCACTGATAAGTCTTCTAAATAAAGGATAGTGGAAAAAAAAGCTATCCAGAAATATTATCTGCACTTAGCAAGTACAAAAAAGAAGATGTAACCAAAAGGAATGTAGCTCATTGGCTTACAAAAAAAGGCTCATCATATGATAGGCAAGCACCATCTCACTGAAAGGTGAGTTGGGCAGCAAGTCCTGCTCGACTAAAAAAGAAACCTTCTCAGCCTGTAAATACTAAATGATCAAGACTTCTGATTTATGTAGTTTATGATGAATAGTGGAAGATAGTGGATTAAATGACACACACAGGCCTGATTTCAAATTTTTCATGTAGAAAAAAAATAATGACTCCCTAAGCCCTTTACATAACATAAAATAACATGGCATAAGCATCACTCACTCACTACAAGATGCCACAGATGTTTCCCATGACTGAGAGCGCAGCAGGATGTGTGCAATGTAATGGACATGGTGAGCCAGTGGGGTTGCATTTCATGCTGGTTATCCGAACATCCTAAAGCTGCTGACCAATCTGAACCTGAGTGGTAGAACCAGCAACTTCATTCCTTTTCCGTCTCATATTTGTGCGCTTAACAGTATACTGTCATTAACAAAGTGTATCTTCATGCCTAGCATACATGAGGGTAGAAAGATTTACTGATGTGCTTAAAAGCAACAGTTTAAATTGAACTTTTACAGCAGGCGAAGGGCAGAAGCCCCTTGCTCTGTTCTCCTCTGTGTGCTTGGAATTGATATCACGTAATTTCACGCATTTGGGGAAAAAAAAGTCATTAATAGTCTCTAGATGGTGTGTATTTTGGAGCTTTTAATATGCCTGGAGAAGCAGCTTTGGCTATTCTTGTTGAACAAGCACTACCCACTCAGCTCTTCTGAGCAATGTGCCAGTATTGCCAGCCCAAAGAGTTCAACAATCCTAAGCCGGAAGCTTCAGAACCATGAGATTTCAATTAAAAATTACAATTTTTTACTCTTTGCCTTCTGATTCTTATTTTCAACTTCAAGGTTCAGTCAATGCTTACTTGCAAGTTTCTTCTTCACAATCCCAAGAGCTTAACAGAAGCTGAAATTCTCATATAATTGCCAGGAACTGGAAACTGAGACCTTAAGCAGAACACTAAATACTGTAACAAAGACAAAACTTGTGAAGTCTGAGCAATTCATGTTTCCAAAACAGGCTTATGACTCAACTTTCAGAAGTTCTTAATGATTCAAAAGTCACAGCTAACACAGGTGTCTCAAAGCTACTCCCAGGCTTATCATTCTTGCTGCAGGCTTTGAGATCCCCACTGAACATAACTGGGAATTCATATGGTGACTTCAATGGAGCTGTGTTGATTGACACCAGAAGCTGATCTTAAAGTTCACCAGACAGAGAGCCTATCTTCAGTAAAACTTCTGTTCAGAGCTAATAAGAATCTTGGAAGTGCCCATTTTTACCCATAAAGCGGGATCTAAATACATCTGCACCTTGACCCTGCTTGTCTTGAAATATCTGAGCTTCCTTTGATAATATCAAGTTCCAGCACTTCAGAAACACATTTCTCAGTCCTTCTGGGTTCCTGCTTTGGTGACAAGCTTTTTCCTTTGATCTCAGTGTAAGAGTTTTCTCTGGCATGCTCTTTGCTCCCACCTTTTTCTGGTCTACTTCCAAGAACTGAACATTTTTAGTTCTCCCATTAGATTTTAGCTTCTGTGTATTTTGCTTTATTGGAACTGGCAACATGGTGCTATTTAAATGCAGCTCCATCTGTCAGAGTCAAGTCCTGCAGGTAGGGTGTCATGTTTGATTTCATGTTATCATTTGTTGTAGAGTCAGAGCTAAAGAAAAAAAATGTTTACTATAAAACAGTTACTTTTATAAATTCCTTTGAGACCTCTTTTACTGTTGTTGCGGGACCTACATTGTGTCCGTATGAATACAGCCCCTTCCACACCGCCTGAGGGAAAACAGAAGGGGTGTGCTCAGTCTGGCTTTGTTCGCTGCGTTTCCCTCTTCTGCTCTCCATGTCGACTGCATGTCCTAGGCATGTACGTGAATTTTATGCCAGCATTATAGCTGATGGAAAACACTGTAGGCCTAAAATAAAGCTGATACTTTGGAGACACAGTTTGCAGATTTGAAAATGAATGTACTTATCTTTCTTCGCTCGGCTCCAGAGCTGTTGTCTGGTATGAGGTTACATCTGACACTGGAAGAAGAGGTGGAGGACTTTTAGCCCAGCATGATAACAGTTGTACTTCACAGTCAGTGCTTCCCAGCCAAAAGGGGACTAGGTGGGAAGCAATGCCTGATAAAAACATCATTTACTGGAGCCTTTCTGGTCCGCATGTCAAATAGATCTGGTGAACACAATTATTTCCTTCGCAGTCTCCTAGACTGACATTGCTTCTTCTGTTCCTTTTTCTTCACAAAAAGACGTAACCTCTAAAAACCTCAAAAAAAAATATGATGCTGACTATGGTCCAGAGATATTTATGACAGTATATATAGAAACCTTTGCAACCCATTAGAGTGCTTGTCTTCTTTTTTCCTTTCGCAAACAGTATGCACATCTCACCTTGCAGGTCCCGATGATCACATTTGCTTGGGAAAAGCATTACGCACATGTTTTAATTTTGCTTTATCTTTGGTACTGCATCAACAGTGTTTTTCTTCAGCCACCTAGAAACAGATATTCAGGTGTAAGAGGTTTCCTGAGTTTCTTCCTTCTCCCTTAAGCAGTTGTCTGTTTTTGCCAAACAGCGGCATTAATGTTTCTACCCTGACAAATTCAAAAGAAAGATAAACCTGCAATATATATTGCCTGTACAGCTTCATCAAAGACAACGGTGTCCTGAGGCAGAAAGCATGGCCAGCGTTTCTCACGCCCTCCCACTTTGAGAAACACTGCAGTGGAGCGTGATCAAGTGCTGACAGACAATCCACGTTGCAATAGCAAGTTGTCAAGCCATGGAAGCATTTCCCACGGGGCAGTCACATGTTTCCTCTTATATTAGGATGGACTCGAGTGCTGCAAGGCGGGCTGTTACCTTATGGAGGATCTGACACCGTGGGAGTAAGTAGCATTAAAAGGGGTGATGATCCCACTTGGGCTCTCTGCTAGCAGCCATGCAGAAAGGCAGAGCAGCTTTCCTGCCATGAGGACCCAGCAGCCCTTGTTCAGAGGGGTCGTGAAAGGAAGATGTAAATGTAAACATGGGGAAGCAGGTTGCAGCCAGAGGGCTGGAGGGTTGAGCTGCAGCCTTGCTGCAACCCTTGCACGCCACCAGCTAGCCCGGGCACCTGCTTCAGCCACGCAAGCCCAGCCTGGCTTTCCACTTTTAACAGCAAACAGCTGGGGAAAGGCCACATCTTAAACAATCAGAGCGCCTCTGCTCAGTAAATGTGGGGCATAAATCTGAGGGCTTACATCAACATCAGCACAGCTGACCCAGTGCTAGGCTGCTATCATAAGATCTGTGCTTTTAGTGCAAATCAAGTACCGTGTCAGGGGGAGGAATCAGTTAAGCCCTCTGCTATTAGCTCTGTTGTCATTGTAAGCACTTTTCCAGGTTGTGCTGCTGAAAGCAGCTATTTCAATTCATCCACAAGTTTTTCTGGAGCAGATATGACCAGATTCTCCACTCTCGATGGAGTGTAAACCAGCAAAGCAGATGCACAGAATGGCCAGAATATAGGACAAGCACACAAACTCTCATTAATGGATGTATTGAACTGGGGGTTTGGAGAGCACTGGTGTGCTGGACATTGTGCATGTAGCACAAAAAAATTATGTTCACAATATAAAACAAGAAGCAAAATTACAAATGGATAGCTCCTTTCTTCACATACGACCAGTGCTCCTATTCAAGCCTCCAAATCAGAGCAATCCAAGCCCAAACTATTGCACTAGGGTTACACTAGCACTGCCCTTGCCCAGGAAGGCTGCTGGGATTCCTGGGACTGTGTTTTCTGGTCTAGTAAGCTAATCCACAGCCATCTTCCTTCTTGGTTAGTTAGTGGCTGTCCTGCACACATGGAAGGAATTGTGGACAGCTGGAAAGCTCTCACCCTGCAGCAAGCAGCTAGCAGAACCACATTGCTCACGGCCTGCAATGGCCCATAGCCCAAGCCTGGTCTGTTTCTAAAAACCAAAGGAGACAACAGCAAACTCTGGGTCATGTACAGCTCATGCAATAAACACTCAAGCTGATAGCACAACACTGGAATTAAAGAGATCTTTTGTTTTGTTTGCCTTCCTTGTATTTACAGTTGCAAACATCAAAGGTTGACTCACGCACAGACCCACAAGCACATTTAAGTACCAGGATATGCTAGAACAGCTGCTGCCTGATCGGGAGAACCATCCTTCAGGGCCATTGTCATTAACAATTCTGTAATTTATATTGATGGCTATGCAGGGAAACAAAAACGACTGTTGTTCAGGCACTAGCAGTCCTCAGCTGGACAGCTTATCTTTCTCCAGGAGTTGTGTGTAGCCTCCTCCAGTTCAGGGAAGGATGGAAAAATGGAAGATGAGAGCTGGAAACCAGCTATCTTAGCAGGTGTATATCCTGCACTGGCATTGGTAGATTATAGCCTATGGTAATTCATATTTGATGGATTTAGTAGTTAATTTAGTAGTCGATGAACAAATCCATGTTGCAATGGTTTGGCCAATTCCTGTAGGCTTTAAGTTGGACCATTTGTTTAATGGATCAAACTGTTCATTTTCTGCTGCTTGATAAATGGTTTGTGCACAGTCCCCCTAGAAGTCCCCCCGAGAGAATACCTTGCTAGGCACTTAGTGCGTGGACCCGTTTATACAGATGAGACAAACTGGGGGCCTTTCACCCTGCTGCCTTCCCATTTTACAGATGAAGACGATGTCCCTTGCACTGTCAGGTGCTTCCTCTCTGCTCTGCTGGCCGCAGATAGGCTGAGAGCACCTGCCCTGTCCTCGGGGAGAGCTGAGCTAAGGATATCACCAAGGCAGACCTGGTTTGAGCACCCACGGTCCCACCTGTGCCTGAACCATCCAGATTACATGGGCTAATGCTTGGGTTTGCCTCAGAGCACCAGCACCACTCAGGCTCTTTTTTAGCAGGTGTTAGAAGCCTGAGCTAACCTTTTGCTTGCTTTTAAATAACGTGGGTGGCAGTTGAATCAGGATTTGGTCTGATACATTTGTCTGTAGCAATGTGTGAGCTGACGTGCCTGATGTCACTCAAGAAGGATGTGACAGACTTGGGAATTGACACCAAATGGCTTGAGCACCTTCACCATGGTGGGTGATTTTGCATGCAGTGCCGCAGCTACAGACCGTGACTTCTCACCAGGGGACTAATTCCCTGCAGGAATTGTACCAAACACTATAAGAGGGTTTCCCTTTAAGAATTGCTTTCTGATCTTCATCCTTACCTTTCCTTTATTCAGCCTTAACTTCTTGCTTTTGTTTCACTGTAAGTCATCTTTTCCCATATAGGTATTTATAGCCTCTAATACTCTAGACACCTCTATTTCCAGGCAGTGATGAGCTCCTCCTCACAAGTATATTTCGTCTCCTCTTTGTCTGGAGCTTTTGACGATGTGCTGCTTAACCAACATGGGATTAAAATAACCAGAATAGCACTAGGATTTTTAATCAGAGAGACAACTCTGGGAACAGCTTCAGATGTGCTATGATTCACATATAGATTTTGAACAACAACTTAAGACTCCTTCCCAGGCTTCTGGAACAAAAGAAGCTGCAGCTCATCCTCCACCTTACTGTAACTTACGCCCACTTCTCAGTCTGGAGCGGACAGAGGAGAGATGCCCTACCTATAGGTAAAACAGATGTAAATAGGTCTGTGGGGGTAAAACTGAGTCAATGGATATAGCTCTAATTTTAGAATGAAGCAGTCAATACATGAGATATATGTCCTTCCTACTCCACAGTTATTTTCTTTCCAGATTCCTCTCTGTATCTAACCTATCTGAAAATCTTCTCTACACCAAGGCAGAGGAGGCTGCTTTGGTAACAAGATGCACATTCCTTTAACCTCATATTTCCTTCCCTTCTCACTTACCTAAGCACACAGGCAATTTGGGTTTTTTTCTTTTTTATCATACATATGTGCAAAAACCCAACCATGGCAGACTGCTTAGTTGCTGTGCACAGTTACAGTGAACTTTAATTTCTGCCCAGGGTTTGTCATTTATAAGTTCTTTGACTTCCAGTTAAACTCCCTGCCTCAATTTTTCCCCGACATTCTCCCAGCATCTCAGCATGGAAGGAGATGGACCACCTCCAAGCAATTAGTCATTGGAAATAATAACGTGATTAAGGATGGAAAAGCTGGTTAAAATGGAGGGATGAGTTGGCTGCTTCCATGTGGAGCCTATTCAGCAAAGTCAATACCAGTGCACATTATACCTCGCTGTCTGTGCTTCAAAGGTAGGAACACTGGGTCATAGCTAGATACAAAGTTAGAAGTTAGGTTCAGAAAAGGAAGGGGAAGGAAAAAGAAAAACATTCACTGAATGTGGGGAGTTGCTTCTTAGGTTTCCTCCCGAGATCTGTAAAGTTAGACCCCAGATTTGACAGTGCAGTAAAAATCTGTTCTCCTGAAATACCCACATTTTTAAAGTTAGCAAAAGCCAAAAGGATACCTCAGACCTGAAGTTGATTTCAAATTGGACAGTAGTTTTGTGTTCAGCATTTTTCTAATACTGAAAGAAAATATGAGAATGAGGTAGAAAATGTGGAAGCCTTTCACAAATTATGGCAAGTTACAGAAATAAAATTGTCTGTTCTGCACAGGAAGAAGCATATTATTATATGACTGACATCATGTCCACAGAATACATTAGCTGGGCATTAGATCCTTCATTCTGTTCCATGGGAATCCTTTCCCAATCCTCCTGTTACAGGAATGATTTTCTAGCTACTAATAAAAAGTGCAGTGGATGCAGAGAATTATTCAAATGCCATTTTACCATGTAACCCACGGTGACAGTGGGCTGTGCTCTGACAAGAAGCAGCAGGACCAGCTTGCAATCCACAAACATGTAACGTTTCAGGAGGAATGATGAAAAATTGAACCTACACGATGCTTTTTTTCAAAACTGCATATTTATTCTTTATTTTTTCTCTATTTTTTCTCTGAGTCTCTTTCTGGAGAACTGTAAATTAAAAAACTTCAGGTGCAGCAGCCCTTTGGTCTAGCATGTAAAGCTTACTCACTGACTCAGTGAAGCAAATGAAGAGTCTATGATTTTATTTTTTCTGTCTACCTTGTAGGTATATTCTCTGTTGGTTTAAATAATAGCAAGTGCACTGTGTTTCTACTCTTGCATTGAAATCTTAAATATTGTTTTAGACAGGAATTCTACTATAATATCTTATATAGCAATAATTATTATTATCATTTCTTTTTTGATGACTGCTGATTGGCCCCTCTGTCAGAGGAATACAGATAGATATTTTTGTTTCATTTGAAATAAATGTTTCACAACTCTCAGGAGAGCAGAATCTTTCAGAATACACCAAAATTTTCAAAAAAACAACTGAATTACTGTGGGAAAGGACTAATAGAGAATAACTGCTGAAGTAAAAGAGAAAGCAACAAAAAACATTGCTTATATAAAAAACGTAATTTCTTCCATTACCAGCAAAATGTTAGCAGTATTTTAAATGCTGTGGATTTCATAATTAGTGGTGTTCTTAAATGCAGCAATATTCATTTTGTACAAAAACCTGAAGTCAGGCAGTGATGAGATGCAGAAAACATTTTAAGAAAGAATGAGATCAATAGAGTCAAAACCAAAATGCATTTGGATGAATGGTATTACTCTATGATGTGAAGCTTGAATGTTAGTGGAGAACTCCCATTATTGCAACTGTTCACTGACATGTTCACTTCATTAACTCCATTGAATACCCAGAAATCATACTGCCATGTAAGAATTGCTTGATTTAAATATTATACCTATCAATTTTACAAGTTAAAAAAGAAACTTCTTGTGCTTTTACACCAGAGTTTGTGCCAGGGAGCAGCAATGGCTGGCTGCTGCCGTAAGGGAAGGCAAGTGGGAGCCAGGGGTAACAGCAGGGCAGGGGGTGGAGGGACCTCACCGAGCAGAAGGCAGGATGCTGAGCGGACAGTGTGGGTCAGAGTCCAGCCCGGAGACATTGACCAGGGTCAGTCTCTGTCCCATGATCACCAGGCAGTCCACAGGGAGAAGGCAGGTCTGACGTCAAGCCAGGAAGCCAAGCCAACACTGAATACTCTCAGGCTGTGCTACCACATATATGTCACAGACTGCTCAACACTAAGCCGCTTAAAAACATCTTATCGGTTATTTTCAGGATTATATTAGTTTATATTATGTTTATTACTTAAATTAGATTAAATTCTTAACTAAATAACACCTTAATTGCAAAAAAGGAGAGTCAGCACCGTTCTTTGAGAGCTGTGACTGTGCTTCCTACGTGCATTAGACAAGAACCACACACAGCTCTTGAATATTCATATGCATCATGGACATGCCATAAAAGAAAAAAGAAATCCCAGATTCCTTGAGAGTCCAGTGTGAGGATGTTTGCCTGGGCTGTAGGAAATCCAAGGTTAATTTTCTGCTGTGCCATTCTCCCACTTATCACAGCTAAATGCCTTAACTCAGAACATCATGACTGCTCTGGGAGACATCAGCCAACTTCAGAAAACTTCTGTCCTGAGAATGCTTTCCCAAAACAAGATTATCCAAACTTGCACATTTTCAGGTAGGGCTGGCTTTTCCAGATATTTCACTTTTAACAAATCAGGGGTGTTTTGAGGGGGAGAAGGAGTTGCTTTTTAAGAAATCTAATAACTCAAAAGAAAAAATTCTGAAGCAGCTCTAATTCCTATGCAGCATAACTCACAGCCTAAATGGGCAAGACAGATGAAGAACAGTAGAAACGAAATAATTATTCCTTGACAGGAGGAAAACAGAAAGGTAAAGTGACTTGCCCAGTATAAATCTTCTGGGTAACCATCTAGTTAACACCTTACTCAGAAGGCTATTTAAGCTTTTTAAAATGCATTCCTCTTACTTTCTGTCCGTATAATAAACACTAGACAGCTGCTTGCATTCTCATAAGTGTGAATCTTTAATTCTTCTTCTGTCATCTGTTTTAAACAGCAGAGTATGATTTTGCTGTGATAAAGTTCTGGAATCATAATATATAAATCTGTTTGTGATTTGTAAATGTCAGTACATATGGTACTCAGGCATTTGATTACTGACTGCCTCAAGCATATAAACTAGCGTATTAAAACCTTAGCATTCTTGTCAGAATTAACTCATCTTAATGCTTCTAAAAACACCTCTCCCATGCAGAAGTAATTTCTTTCAAGGATTTTTAAATATTCTTTCATTTAAGCTACTCCGCTTGTCCTTGTAAATGGCAGAATTTGTTTCAAAAAGACCCAGCTGACAACAAACTCACAGGGTCATGTGCTCCAAGTATTTAACTTCTTTAATTTTGAGGGACAAATATGAAACAAGCAGAAGTCTAAAAGCCTTCAAAGAAATCCCAAAGTCATATACCAGCATTGCATGCAACTCCCACATTTGTGCATATAAATAGGTATTCAGGCTAAAGCTGTGAAGTAAAAAGAAAACTCCCTCCTTCCCACCTGACAAAACTTAAAATATTCACAAAAACATAACAAACAAATATCATCTAGTGTCTGCTGGCAAAAGAACTGCTCTCTCCTTAGTTATCCATCTCTTACTCATCTTGTCATTTGATGGAGCTCCCTCTCATCCTTCTTACTCAGATTCTTCTCCATGGAATTCACCTTTGCCTCCTTCCTGCTATCACTGAATGACTTCTCTAGCAAAACTCTTTTTGGTTCAGTACAGACAAAAAATAAACATCATCTTCAGCTCCACAAGCTTGCAATTTAAAGTAACCTCCATGTACCTTTTTTTACTTTCTGTATATTCAAAAATTGGCACTTCAAGCACCCTGCACTGCCACAAAGAGATGCAGAGCGGTGCAAGCTTCAGTGCCTCCATTTCACAGAGGTACAAACACAAACGGACAGCTAAAGCACCTTCCCTATTAAGACCTGCTCTACTCCATGTGTTCCAGTCTGTTCTCTCCTTACACTGCTCGAAGACACACATTATAAAGTTACCTAGTGCAATATTAAAAACATTATAAGTATAAAACACAGGTATGTACTATATTTTTAAACAGAAGACTTGATTTCTCTTTTTCTTGTCTAATCAGGACTACTTTTTGCATATTAGAGTTCAATCCTATTTTTCTCAAAGCTAACTCAGTAGTAGGAGGATTGAGCACTAACTTATGAAGGTGAAAACATATTTTGAACCTAAATGATATAGTATGTCCAGTAAAACAATCACTCTTGGATGAATGCAAAAGAATTTACTCAAGAAACTGTATTACAAAGCTGAAAAAAAACCATATAACTTCCAGGAAGTTATATGTTGTTATTTTGTGGTTTGCTTTTTTTCTTGTTCCTGAATTCTAATTTTGAGCAATAGCAAGGCAACCCCTTTGTCCATCTAATTTATAACTGACAGCATGACACACCTCTGGAGAAGCCTGCCTACCACACATTCTCTTGGATTTTATTTTAAGGGGTTTTTTTTCCAAATGAAAGCAAGGCATAGCTAACGATATAACATAGCTTTAACCAGTTGTCAAATATTCTGCAATTTGTAGAAGCCTCACTGGATCCCAGAAGACAATAGTAACGGTCCCTTATATTCCCTTTCAATTAAATGAAAAAGCCATAGGAATCCTACTATTCTGCCATGGGATAGTGGAAGGCTTCCATGGTCAGTGCAGTATGTAATTAGTGAAAAACATTACTTTGGACTACATTCTCAGCTCCCTGCAGGGGGAATTAGATGTTCACAGCTGCCAGTATGCCTAATTTCTCACATGCTGCATGGAACGTTTACTCCACTGCGGCTTGAGACTGAACAATGAACAAGAGTGAATTTACAAGTGTGTATTTTTATTCTTTTTTTCTGATGAAATTAGAAGTAGAAATTGCAGTGTGAAGCAATATTAATGGACACATCCATGCATATGTTCAGCTGGCTTATAGAAGTGTATAATCTCTTTGAAAACAAACCACAATAAGTATAAAAGCAATAGCTAAGGGTTCAAGAGATACAGTCATACTTGTCTATCTAGCGATTCACTAGATTTTCCACAGGAGTCTGAGGAATTAAAAAGCTATTGCAGATGGGTTTGATTCTTGCCACTTTGTGTGCCTCAGTTCTGCTTCGATAAAATGAATAAAAAGTGACATCCTTGGTCTCCAGGGCCTACTGAGCACTGCAGTATCTCCACGGCTGCGATGGTATCTTCCTAGGTAGAGAGAGAAAAAATGTTTCATACCTAGATAAAGTTAATTTTCTTCATAGTACCTAGTGTGGGGCTACGTTTTGGATTTGTGCTGAAAACAGTGTTGATAATGTAGAGATGTTTTTGTTACTGCTGAGCAGTGCTTACACAGAGTCAAGGCCTTTTCTGCCATGACAGTCCTTTTTGGCGCCCAGTGTGGGGCTCAAAGGTTTCGAGATAACAACAGATTTGATTGGAATGTGCTAGATAGAATTTATAGCTGTTATTGCCGTTTAGCTATTAATCGGCAGGCTTCCATGCTTGCCATGGGGCTCTCTTGCCTTACTATATGCTAGAGTCTAGTGCTCGTTAGTGGCCGCTTTTTGCTTTCACTGCTTGCTGTACTGCTGTATTGCTTATCACTTTACTCTGCTGTGCCTGGGACCATTTTGATAACAGCAATGGCCATGCGCCCGGGCTGGCAGATGGCCAGGGCATCGCTGCTCTTTCTGTGCTGCTGTACTGGGCAGGCTGGAACTCCAGTGTGAACTCGAGTCAAAGGGACTGTGACCTGTGGATGAGTCCACGTGGGAGCAGGACACCCTGAAGCATCTGTGGCCATGGATAAGCCCACACCAGAGCAGGTACATCTTGAAATGTCTGCGGCCATGGTTATGTCTGTGCCACAGCAGGTACGCCTCTGCAGGGATTGTGGCCCAAGGAGAAGTCCATGCTGGAGAAGGTACACCTCAAAGCTTCTGTGGCTGTGGATAAGTCCATGCTGCAGCAGGTACACCTTGAAGCATCAGTGGCTGTGCATGAGGTCGTGCTGGAGCACCTCAAGGCCTGTGGCCATGGATAAGCCCATGACAGAACAGGTACTCCCCTGAAGGGACTGCAGCCATGGGTAAGGCCGTGTTGGAGCAGGTTTACTTCCGAAGGTACTGTGGCTGTGAGCAAGGCCACGCTGTAGCAGGTATATCTCTGAAGGCATTGTGGCCCATGGAGAAGGCCGCACTGGAACAGGTGCGCCTCGAAGC
The DNA here is from genome assembly GCA_013389945.1 of Fregata magnificens. Lineage (NCBI taxonomy): Eukaryota > Metazoa > Chordata > Aves > Suliformes > Fregatidae > Fregata > Fregata magnificens. The sequence continues at coordinate 87,710 of WAAD01008248.1, forward strand.
GACTGTGGCTGTGGATAAGTCTATGCCGCAGCAGGTATATCCCTGGAGACACTGTGGTGCATAGCTAAGGCTCCACCTGGAGCAGGTACGTCCCTAAGGGACTGCAGTCTGGGGATAAGTCCAAGCCGGAACAGGGGCAAGGGGAGGAGTTCATTGCAATGTTAAACCCTATGGTCTGGTACAAAGGGACCAGGGGTGGACACTGTAATGGATATACCTTTAAATTGTTGTAACCTGGGATTTGATTTGCATGTTATAGGAATTACTACAACAGAAAGCCTACAGCACCCGCTATTCCCAGGCAGTCTCCCATCCAAACACTAACTGGGCCCAACCCTGCTTAGCTTCCGAAACTAACTAAATGAACTCAATGGACGTTTTAGAGGGATGGCCCGTAGAGCAGGAACCACCCAAACCAATGGAGGAGAAGCCTTACAAGAAGCAGTGCAATTGCAGCTGTGACCCGACCTGAGCTGGCTTTGGTGCCCGTTAACTCCACGCAACACACCACCTCTCCTGTCCTGAGTGACCTGCATAACAGATGGAGCCCAAAGTCATGGACTAAATGAACTCAACCGATATTTTGTGCACATTTTACAGACATTTTACAGGGGTGGTCCATAGACTAAGGGAATGATATCTGTGTGTTATATCAAAGGATGGGAAGGGTGGTGGTGGGTAATGAGAGTGTATTGGATAGTGTGGGACCTGAGCATGATGTAAATGGTATGGAATAAGGGGTGGAGAATGTACTGATTTTGGCTAGGATAATTTTCTTCATGGTAGCTAGTATGGGGCTATGTTTTGGATTTGTGCTGAAAACAGCGTTGATAATGCAGAGATATTTTTGTTATTGTTGAGCAGTGCTTACAGAGTCAAGGCCTTTTCTGCTTCTCACCCCACCCCATCAGTGAGTAGGCTGGGGGTGCACAAGAAGTTGGGAGGGGACNCAACCCACAAGTTTTCTCACTTTTACTCTTCTGATTCTCTCTTCCATCCCACTGTTGGGGAGTGAGTGAGAGGCTGTGCGGTGCTTAGTTGCTGGCTGGAGTTAAACCACAACA
>WAAD01008249.1:8012-30424 GCA_013389945.1 Fregata magnificens
TTATAATCCGTGATTGTGACAGTTCCGTGTACTGGGCGCGACCGGACTTATAACAACAACTTGGGCTACCTTAGCCTTTAACGCAACAGAGGTGTTCCAGCCCTCTGATCATTTTTGTGGCCCTCCTCTGGACCCACTCTAACAGGTCGATGTCTTTCCTATGCTGAGGACTCCAGAGCTGGACACACTACTCCAGATGGGGTCTCACCAGAGCAGAGTAGAGGGGCAGAATCACCTCCCTCGTCCTGCTGGTCATGCTTCTTTTGATGCAGCCCGGGACACAGTTGGCTTTCTGGGCTGCAAGTGCACATTGCTGGCTCATATCTAATTTTTCATCTACCAACATCCCCAAGTCCTTCTCCACAGGTCTGCTCTGAATCCATCCATCCATCCCCCAGTCTGTACTGATACTGGGGATTGCCCTGACCCAGGTGCAGGACCTTGCACTTGCTCTTGTTGAACTTCATGAGGTTCACATTGGCCCGTTCCTCAAGCCTGTCAAGGTCCCTCTGGATGGCATCCCTTCTTTCTAGCATATCAACTGCATCACTCAGCTTGGTGTCATCCACAAACTTGCTGAAGGTGCACTTAATCACACTATGTCATTAATGAATATATTGAACAGTACTGGTCCCAATATGGACCCCTGAGAGACACTACTTGTTATTGATCTCCATTTGGACATCGAGCTGTTGATTGCAACTCTTTGGATGTGGCCATCCAGCCAATTCCTTATCCATTGAAAAGTCCATCCATCAAACCCATAGCTCTCCATTTAGCAACAAGGATGTTGCGTGGGACTGTGTCAAAGCGTTACGGAAGTCAAGATTGAGAGATATGCTTGTGATATTTTCTATTCTATTCTACTCCTATTCTATTCTATTCTATTCTGTTCTGTTCTGTTCTGTTCTATTCTATTCTATTCTATTCTATTCTATTCTATTCTAATTTATTTCCTTGTGCCCTTCTTGTAAATTGGAATAATGTCCAGTCAGTGGGGACCTCCCCAGACTCCCAGGACCTTTAGTAGATGATCGAGAGGGGTCCTGCCATAACATCCACTAGCTCCTTCAGTACTAGCTCCTTCAGTACTCTGGGATGAATCCCACCAGGCCCCATGAACTTAGGAACATTCAATTAATACAGATGGCCCCTTACAATTTCTGTCTCCACAAATGAAAAGTCACTGTTCCCATAGTCGTGGTCCTCCAGCACAGAGGACTGACAGCCCAAGGTCTATCATAGATATTAAAGACTGAGGCAAAAAAAGCATTGAATGCCTCCACTTTTTCTGCATCCCTATTTGCCAGACGATCACCTTCATCAAGTTTCTGTCCAATGTTTTCCTTGGACCTCCTCTTGCTATTAACATACTTAAAAAATCCTTTCTTGTTGTCTGGCACAACAATAGATAGTTTCAATTCTAGTTGAGCTTTGGCCTTTCCTGTCTTCTCCCTGCATATGCGAACCACAGCTCTGTAATCTTCCTGAGAAGCCTGACCTTTCTTCTAGAGATCATCCCATCTCTTTTTCCTCCTGAATTCAAAAAGGAGCTCCCAGTTCAGCCAAGCTGGTTTTCTGCCCTGCTTGCTTGGCTTGCGACACAATGGGATTGCCTGCTCCTGTGTTTTTAAACAGTGGTTCTTCAAAACTGAGCAGCATTCATGGACCACTAAGCCCTCAAATGCAGGTTACCAGGGGACACTGCTGAAGATTCTTGGGCAGCCCTGCATGGCTGCTCAGGAGAGGGAGGCTGGGAGAGCACGAGGGATGTATCACCTGTTGCAGCACTTAGGTGAAATGAAATCATGGTGCACTTTAGCTTTCCTGCACTGCTGAGACAGTGTTGGAAAACATGCCCTGCGGTGGGTTGCTCTTTGGTCATGAAACACACAGACCCTGGAAAGCATCAAGGTGTTTATTGGATGTGGAAGAGGTGGTTGCTGAGGGGCTGGAGCTGCACCGTGCTCTTGCGTGGGTCCAGAGCAGCAGCAGTGCCAGCTGGGCACTCGCCTGCACTCAGCAGTGTTGGCTCCCAAGAAGCGCTGGGTGTGGGAGCCTGCTGGGAGGTGGTGTTGGAGGGGTCCGGAGCTGCGCCCTGCCTCTGTGTGCGGTCGATCCCCACAGGCTCGCTTCTGCCAGCCAAGGGGTGGTCTTCAGTGGGCCAACCTCACAGGCTGTAGCGCCACTGCTGGGACTGGCTGCAGGCCCTCTCCATGGCTATCCTCCTGCACAGGCAGGCGGGCAAACCGAGCAAGTATTCCTTGTAGTTGTCGTCCCCTCACACCGAGTGCAGCAGCTGCTCCAAAGGCTGCCTGCAGACTGGGCAGACATGTCTCACCCTGGTCCACCACTGGATGCAGGCAAAGCAGATGCACTGCATGCAGAAGGCCATGTAGGCTGCCTTTTTTATGTCTTCCAGGCAGATGGGGCACTGGGAGTCTGCTGCTGTCTCTGCTGGCCCTGCCTGGGGCAGCTGGCTCATGCTGCCATCCCTTGCAGCAGAGCCACTTTCGCCCATGGCTTCCTCGGTGCCCGACACTATGTCCTGCCAAGAGAGACATGCAAAGAGCTGCAGCTTGTCTGGTGGTGGGGGCACTCAGGCTTGCTCTCAGCCCACCGCAGGATGCACGGGTAGCAGAACCAGTGGAGGCATGACATCACAAAGCTGGCCTCCTCCCAGCTGTCCAGGCATATGGGACAGCAATTCGTCAGTTCCGTGGCCATGCTCTCCATGTGCTGCAGTGGGCTTGGGGGAACTGGGGATGTCGAGCCACTCCCTCTCACTGGCACAGCAGCAGTGGGTATTGAACAAGAAAAGGAAGAGAGGCCACGATCGTTTGCTGGCTTGGGCAGGGGTGGAAGAAATGCCCATGTCCCTCAAGAAGGAAACCCTTCCAGCTCCCCAGGGTGACGTTTCCCTGCACAGCTCACCTCTGCTGCTGCGAGCGTGCCTCCTGGGTGCTCCGGCTGCCTGAACCTGGCAGGGCCAGGGAAAATGCTTTGGCAGCTCTGGGACTGAGAGTTGCAATGAACAATTCCCCGAGCATGACACCAGCACCAAGGGCCTCACTCAACACTCCAAACCCTGCAAACTCGCTCAGCTGGAGTGCAGGCATGATCCAGCTGGGTGAGACTCAGTACCTGAATATAAACATTGAGGGACACATGCTCACAATCCATCTCTTGGGAGTGTCTCAATCCACCGCTAGGTGACATCACACTCTGTCGCTCGGGGACATCTCAGTCCCTCCCTCGGTGACATCAGAACCCATCACTCGGGGATGCAGGGACATCAGAACCCACTACTTGGTGATGCCACAGTCCATTGCTCAGGGATGTCACAGTGGGCCATCCTCGCCCACAGCTCTTGCCCTGGCAGCGCTGCAGCCCCAGCGCATGCATCTGGGGTTACCACAATGCCACTGCCCACTTCATCCCCCAATCTCTTGTCTTGTGCTCGGCATCGGTGCTTCACGCCAGTCACTGAGGCCTCATCCGTTTCTTCCCAGGGCCCTGTCAGGTCGCTCTGGCCATGGCAGACATCTTCAGGCACATATGGCAAGAGGGTTCATTTGATAACACCTCATGGCTCCCTTGGAGGCTGTAGGACAAAGTCTTACAGGCTCTCCCCATGCTCCAGCACTGCTGGCCAGTCCCTTGGACTCCCCTGCTTCCTCCCAAAAGTGGTCAAAGACAGCACCTGGCTTGCTCTCGCAGGTCTCCTATCTTTCTCCCCTAGCCAGAGGGCGCAAGGGTGATGCCCTCTGCTCAGCACCCATCAGGTCTCATCTGGCTACTATGTCCCTCTTGGGGTCCTGAACAGGAGGGAGGCCAACAAACCAGAGAAGCACAGGGGAGGCAAGGGGAGGGTCTGTGGGGCTGGGGCTGAGGCTGGTTCAGCGTGGAGCAGAGAAGGCATCCGGGCACCTCACAGCACACCCCAGTGTCTACGGGGAAGGCATCAAGGGGATGGGGACAGGCTCTTCCCAGTACTGCCTGGTGGGAGGGTGAGAGATGGTGGCATCTCCTGAAACTAGAGAGGTTCAGGCTGGAGAATAGGAATCAAAAACAAAATCCCTGTGAGGATCATGGAGCACTGGAGTGAGTTGCCCAGAGAGGAGGTGGGATCCCTGAGCCTGGAGGCCAGCCTTCAAGACCTGAGTGGCCACAAACTAGAGCACAAATCTCATCTCCCATGAAGGGATGCTTGCTGAAGTCCTGGAAGAGAAAGCATTGCCAGTGGGAAATGTAGCAAAGGTTTCCAAAGGTGCAACAACTTCCATAAGTTGTAATGTCAGAAAACCACTTTCTGGTTTACTTCAGCAGGTTTCACAAACATCGATTTAGAATAGAATAGAATAGAATAGAATAGAATAGAATAGATCAGCTGGAAGAGACCTACAATGATCATCTAGTCCAACTGCCTGACCACTCCAGGGCTAACCAAAAGTTAAGGCATGTTATTAAGGGCATTGTCCAAATGCCTTTTAAACAGTGACAGGCTTGGGGCATCAACCACCTCTCTAGGAAGCCTGTACCAGTGCTTGGCCACCCTCTCAGTAAAGAAATGCTTCCTAATACTTAGTCTGAACCTCCTCTGATGCAGCTTCGAACCATTTCCCACACATCCTGTCACTGGATACCAGGGAGAAAAGATCAGCAGCTCCCTTTCCACTTCCCCTCCTCAGGAAGCCATAGACAGCAATGAGGTCACCCCTCAGCCTCCTTTTCTCCAAACCAGACAAACCCAGAGTCCTTAGCTGCTCCTAATAGGACATGCCTTCCAGCCCTTCCACCAGCTTTGCTGCCCTCATCTGGATGCATTCAAGGACCTCAGCATCCNAAGATCAGCAGCTCCCTTTCCACTTCCCCTCCTCAGGAAGCCATAGACAGCAATGAGGTCACCCCTCAGCCTCCTTTTCTCCAAACCAGACAAACCCAGAGTCCTTAGCTGCTCCTAATAGGACATGCCTTCCAGCCCTTCCACCAGCTTTGCTGCCCTCATCTGGATGCATTCAAGGACCTCAGCATCCTTCTTAAATTGTGGGGCCCAGAACAGCACATTCAAGGTGAGGTTGCACCAACGCTGAATACAGCAGGATAATCACCTCTTTTGACTGGCTAGTTATACTGTTTTTGATGCACCCCAGGATGCTGGCTCACATTGAGCCTGCTGTTGACCAGCACCCCTAGATCCCTTTCTGCAGGGCTGCTCTCCAGCTACTCGTGTCCCAATTTATACTTGTGTCCGGCATTACTCCATCCCAGGTGTAGATTGCCCAATGCTCTAATTTATCCAGATCCCTCTGCAAGGCCTCTTGTCACTCGAGAGAGTCAACAGAACCTCCCAGTTTAGTATCATCAGCAAACCTGCTAATGGTGCATTCAACTCCTGCATCCAGGTCATTGATAAAATATTGAACAGAACTGGCCCTAGAATTGAACCCTGAGGAACAGCACTGGTGACTGGTCACCAGCCAGATATAGCCCCTTTCACTACAACCCTTTGAGCTGTGCCCTTCAGCCATTTCTTCACCCAGCACACCATGAACCTGCTCATCCCACAGTTAGACAACTTGTCCAGAAGGATGCTATGAGAGACAGTATCAAAAGCCTTACTAAAATCCAGAAAAGCTGCATGCACCACCTTCCCTCCACCCACTAGGCAGGTGACCTTATAATAGATTCTTGTGATATTTTCTGTTTGGTTTTAGTTTAAGTAGAGTTTAGTTTAAGTGAAGGTAGAGTTAGATAAATCCTGTTTGATTTTGAGAACAGCGTAACCTTATGTGATGAGGAATGCATACAGTGCCTTAGAACCTCACTTTAAAAACTAAAGAATGACAGAGGCCTTTTAGAAACAGAGTACTGTATTAAGGCAAGCCACACACATGTAATTACTATAAGTGATCAAAAGCTCTGCAACAAGAGTAAAATCATAAAATCCACAGTTTTAGCAAGAAATATGATAACACACACAGATATATACATGCATAAATTAAAGTTTGCTCTAAATATCTATCGGGATTTTTTGTCATACCTTTGAAGTCATGATGTAGATAGTTTTTGGTCACATATTAATGTATTTTAATGGAACATTGTCTTTGAGCTAGTAGTAGGCTAATACATCTTCTTTGCTACACAATTGAACAAATTCTGTGATTTTTACTTTTTTTAAACTGTTAAGACTTAAATGAAACCTGCTCTTTACAGACATAACTGTCACGGGCTCTGCAGGCATGCAGAGGAAAAGAAGGTTATCAGAAGTAGTCAACATGGATTCACCAAGGGGAGATCATGCTTGACCAACCTGATACCCTTCTATGATGGCGTGACTGACTGGGTAGATGAAGGGAGAGCGGTGGATGTTGTTTACCTTGGCTTCAGCAAGGCCTTCATCACTGTCTCCCATAACATCCCCACAGACAAGCTTAGGAAGTGGGGGTTAGATGTGAGTACTGTGAGGTGGATCGAGAACTGGTTGAATGGCAGAGCGCAGAGGGCTGCGATCAACAGCATTGAGTCTGGTTGGAGGCCTGTAACTAGCGGTGTTCCCCAGGGGTCTGTACTGGGTCTGGTTCTGTTCAACATATTCATCAATGACCTGGACGAAAGGATAGAGTGGCCTCAGCAAGTTTGCTGATGATACAAAACTGGGAGGAGTGGCTAATATGTCAGAAGGCTGTGCTGCCATTCAGCAAGACCTGGACAGGCTGGAGAGCTCGGCCAAAGGGAACCAAATGAAATTCAACAAAAGCAAGTGTAAGGTTCTGCACCTGGGGAGGAACAACCCCATGCACTGGTACAGGTTGGGGGTTGACCTGCTGGAAAGTAGCTCTGCTGAGAAGGACCTGGGAGTGCTGGTGGACAGCAAGTTGACCATGAGCCGGCAATGTGCCCTTGTGGCCAAGAAGGCCATCAGTATCCTGGGGTGCATCAAAAGGAGTGTAGCCAGCAGGTCGAGGGAGGTTATCCTCCCCCTCTACTCCACCCTAGTGAGGCCACATCTGGAGTACTGTGTCCAGTTCTGGGCTCCCCAGTTCAAGAAGGACAGGGAACTGCTGGAGCAAGTCCAGCGGAGAGCCACAAAGATGATCAAGGGACTGGAGCACCTCTCTTATGAGGAAAGGCTGAGAGACCGGGGTCTGTTCAGTCTAGAGAAGAGAAGACTGAGGGGGGATCTTGTCACTGCTTATAAATATCTGAAGGGTGGATGTCAAGAGGATGGGGCCAGACTCTTTTCAGTGGTGCCTAACGACAGGACAAGGGGCAATGGGCACAAATTGGAACACAGGAAGTTCCACCTGAACATGAGGAAAAACTTCTTTACTGTGAAGGTGACAGAGCATTGGAACAGGCTGCCCAGAGAGGCTGTGGAGTCTCCTTCTTTGGAAATATTCAAAACCCGCCCGGACGCAGTCCTGTGCACCCTGCTGTAGGTGAACCTGCTCAAGCAGGGGGGTTGGATGAGATGATCTCCAGAGGTCCCTTCCAACCCCAGCCATTCTGTGATTCTGTGATTAGCCATAAACTTTGACCTCAATAGCATCTGTTAAATGTCTTTTAAAAATAATATTCACCTTGTTTTCTGAAATCTTATAGTGTAAGAAATATTTTTACACTACTCATTTGAGAGCTTATGTAGTATGTGATTTACTTAGCTACAGTTTTTAATAAATCTGACTTAAATTTCAATTTAGGACTGAGGAAAAAAATTGCTTTTTTCAGTGCTGACTTGGTGTATCCTATCTTTTTTGGCTACATGAAATGTAGGTGTCTGTATAGATAGGATAATAGCTAATCCTCTCTCCTTTCTAGCCATAGTTAATCCTTTCTGGTACTTATCCTATTAACTCCCCCTTCCTCCTCCTGTTTTTAAATACTCAAACATTGTATTCAAATTACTTATATTTATTGCTATTCTTGTGAAGCAGTTGATGTAAAAATGATACACCCTCAAACTTCTGACAACTCAAAATAAAAGATAGTACATCTTTGTTTCAATAATTACTTGTGAATACTCGGAGTGATGATATTTAGGCAATTACTGATTTTACTTTAGTCTGTATTTTTGACAAAGAAGCTTGGATCCATTGAGTTTAATGATTGTCACACCCCCTAAAGGTTCACCTGGTCTGCAGATGTATAGAGAGCGCAACCATGGGTTCGTAGGATTCTGTAATACACAAGGACACAGGAGACTTTACCCTCTAAATTTCTCTACTTTATTACAGACTACCACAAATGCCACATGAATCACCATTAGCAAGTAAACTATCACAAATGTCACTGCTAGCAAGTATAACTATGATCAATAAAGTGAATATAAATATATCAAACTATTAAAAATTACTATCAGCAATCAATCATATAATATCAATTAAAAGTATGGCAACAGTCAATAGTAACAGTAATCAATTGTATAACAACAATCAGTAACAGCAACAGCCAAGTAGGCATATACCATTACATAAACCTATCATTAGTGAAGCAACTTATCAACAATATAACAGCAGATATACTTATAACAGATTACTTATATAAATATACAAAATCATTATCAAGTGAATTAGACAGATTTCAGAAGAGGACAAACCATCCCAAAGGGGAGAAGAAACTGATCCCAGAGGGGTACCCAACCGTCCCAGGGGTGGGAGGACAAACCAAACCAACCTCAAAAGTGGGGTCCAATAAGATAACAGACGGAGTCTCACTTCAAACATGATCTGTGTCTCAGAGTCTGGAGTCAGCCAGGCATCCCCAGTGGGAGTCCAAGACTTCATAGAAAGTTCATGTGGAGACTTCAATCTGTTTGGGAAAGGAAAAGTAGGAGCAGCATAGGGAGTTCTCAGAGAGAGAGGCTCTATTTTGGATAAAAATTAAGTCCCTTTTATAACATAGAGATATAAGAGGGCATAGGACATACTACTTTGAGTTGTTAATTTTGGTTTTTCACCTGTAACGGCCAATAGATGATGATGTTTTCTGTTTTCTGAGAGCAATTTTATTTTTCCAGACTGTTTTCCACCTTTTCAGATATAAGTTGCTGTTACAGTGCCTTGGTTTTGCACTTATCAGTGGTATCTCAGGATGTGTCTGGTTTCTAGGTACCCAGGTGTATTTCAAGGATGTTTCTGGTTCCCAGGCCTAGCTCCCAGGCTAGCAGTTCCAGGCTGGCAGTCCTTTCTCTGTCAGTATTTTTCAACAGATATTTTCTTTTGGTCAGTAATTTTCCCTTTCTAACCAGGCCACCTTTATGGCTGTTCGCATCAGTGATGAGCAAAAACCACTAAAATAATAACTGAAGAAATACCTTTCCTTTAATTCAGGGTATGTTGACCTGAGTTTTCTCAAAAGCTCTTTGACTATTACCAGAATGAAAATACAAGTGTGTCATATATCAGTATATGGAAGATGGCCCCACATAACTTTTTGATTTTAAAATATCCTTTTCAGAAAGAGTAATGATGCCCACTAGAAGAGAGAGGTATTGAAAAATGACTGGCAACATGCTGGCAACCTATGAAATTTAGAAGATCACCTCTGTTGTGCTTAGGTTGATTTTTGTTTTTAAGGGAGACTGTTTTCTTACATTTTATTTTATTTGTAAAATATACACTTTAAAAACTTGACTACTGATAGCCTAGTGCCTGTGTATTAACATAACACAAATTCATGGAGTATGTAGAAAGACATCAGCTTGCTTTCTTCTGGCTTATTCTCTTTGTTGTCAGGGATTCTTCCAGAAGGAGAAAGTGGTTGCAGAGTCTTTAATTTTCTTCTGCTCCACGTGAAAAGGAATTAAACACTACTGTTGGCTGACTGCTGTCTCTAAGCCACAAGTACACAATTTGAGCCTTCCTCTCTTTCAGATTCCTTTCTTTGTGATTCATTGTTGTCCCCAGGTGCCATTGTTGACACTGGCTTGCCTGTGGCTATACATTCCTCATACATATAGTTTGACATACAAACAGTTGTCTGTCACAGGCTTCTCTTTCACTAACATTAACTACAGTTTGTTTTGTTGGAAAGGCAAAATGTACCTTCAGCTTCCTTTTACATTTCTGTGCAGTCTTCAGCAGTGTTTTTGTATTTTCTTTTGGATAGTCAGGATCAAATTTACAAAAAAATCAAAATGTTTCTAAGATGCATGTGGAGATAAAGTATATAACAACATAAAACTGGAAATGCTTTTTCTATCATTTAGGTTTTTATGACAGTAGAATTTCAGTTTGTTTGGAAAGTTATTATGAGGCAGAATCAAGTTATGTCATTTGTATCAACATCATTTAGTGCAACTTGGCTAGATATGAGTTTGCAAATGTACAGAGTGTTGAGATAATGAGATAATATTTTCAAATTAAACTTACTTTTTTAAAAGTAAAAATTAAGACTACTAACTTATGAACTTGGTTGTCTCTAACGTATCATCAGTATAGGAGAAAAGGAATAGAAGGAAGACTTTCCAGCAGAGACACCTACATGTGGTAGCTGAATTTGTCCTGTTGCTTCTCTGACCCTCTTTTAGTGATAAGTTGGTTTAATTTATAGTCTAGGACACTCTGAGCCTTATAAGCTTCATAATTTACCAGTGGGAATATTTCAGTATTACAGTTGCTTGACAGAAGAGAACTTAATAGATAAGTTTTAGAAAAGCATATCACTCTTGAGTTTTGCACGGCTGAAGTGTCAAAAACACAGAACGTACTAAACATTTTTAGAGTTTTAGATGTGTCAGGGAATTAGGCATTATATGAGAAATTATATAGTAATGAGATAATACCAACAAATAAAAATTTATAAAAATAAAATACATCTCAGTCTTCATTTTGTGTTGTGTGCTAGGATTCTCATTATTCTGGAAAAGAAGTATAAAGTTAACACTTATTTTTTCTTTAAAAAAGTCATAAAACTTTCCACTTTTTTTCCCTAAACATAATATTGTTTACATATTTCACCAGCCGTAGTTATCATATCACTTCAGTAGGATTCTTCATATTTTTAATGACATCTGGAAAATGCTAGAAAATTCAAAAGCATTAAACATTTATTGTGTTAAGAAATTTTGTTAAATCTGGCAAGAGGTTTGCTGAAATTCTAAACTGCCTACTCAGTTATTTTCTGTTACAGTATTAAACTTTCTTGGAGAAGAGCAAATATTATAATAGAAACAAGAGTGTCTTGTCACCTACCAACATATGAGCTTGTATACAAGAGAGTCCTCAACAGTATTTTCTTTTCATTACCAATTGCTAATTAGTCCACTGAACTTGTCTATGTCTGTTGTTGTTGTCATGCTTGAGTGCTCTTGAGAAAATCAAGTAGCGAGCATATATGTTTGATGTCTGATGATTAGATAATATTGTTCTCACTTGGAATAATTGGCCTGGAAACATATCATTATTTATTATTCTGAAAGTGTTAGAGGTACCAAGTCTAAATGCACCTGATTTTTTAGTAAGTTGATTCCAATTAGACTTTAGCTGAAAGGAGTTCTTGCAGAAGCTGGCAAAACTAAGCACTGTTGCATGGGACAAGGGTGAGGGAAATATTGGCTCTAAATAGAAGCTGGAAGAGTTGATGAAAGGCTTCCTAACTCTGGCTGTACTAAGATCAGGCAATAGATTGTCTGCTTGTCTCTCATGCAGATGCCTCTGTCTCTTACCTCCACTTCCTCCTCCATATGTTCCTTGGTTAAAAATGCAAAGAGAAAGTTATTAAGCATCAAATAAATAGAGACATTCTTTCTTGTGCTGATCAATTCTAGAACTTCCTCTCCTCAAGCTCACATTATCTCTTTCTCTTATCTTATTGCTCCTACTGCTTTTCCTTTCCACTTTTATTTTAGTTGATCCCATTCTTCTTTCCCCTCATTCTCTCTGTTCACACTACATACATACATTTATGATCAACATGGTTTTTACTGACATTGAGTCACTTTATATATACCTCCAATGTGCAACTCTCTTTCTAGATTGCTTATGTAGACTGCATGATGTTTGAACAGCGTGTTCTATAGATACTGTGTGTATAGAGTGCCTAGGACGGTAGAAGCCCATTTTCACTAAATAATAAAACCTATTATTAATAGGATTTATTATTAATAAAACAGATATGTTCAAATAAAAAAATAATCAAGAGCAGGTACAAGCATTAGTAATCATATATATAGCTAATTCAACCAAACACAAATTAGAAATTATGAAACCTTGAACTTGATTCAGCACTGGTAGTTTAGCAAATCTTCAGTTACCTTTATCTTCAGTTACTTTACCCTATGAATGGAAGGAATGGTGGAAGTCAGAAAAATATAATTGTAACCTTAAATTTACACACAAAAGAGCATTACCATCACAGACAGTGCACGTCTGTGGAATGACAGGAAAAAAAAAAAAAGAAGAAAATATCCCTACAGGTTAGTGCCACCTGAATTTCAAGGAGGTATTAATGAATCTGTCATTTTGTCCTGGGCTCAAGCTTATGCACCTGCTTTGTGTTCTGTCATCGTTTAGTAGGTACTTTTCTTCATAAAGCTACTCAAAATACACTACAATGTATTTTTCCTCTCATAATGTGTTCATTTTAAATTTTCAAATTGTTTCCAGAACTGCAATAATTATTTTTGTGTAATTTTAGTTATACTTTACTATTTTTAATTTTGGGATACTTAAGTAAATTCTGTGGAAAAATCACAAATCTCAGACTAACTGGTAACTAGTTCTAGGTGTTTAATATACCATATATTGTACACCATATATGATCACAGAATCATAGAATCATAGAATATCAGGTTGGAAGGGACTTCAAGGATCATCTGGTCCAACCTTTCATGGCAAAAGCATAGTCTAGACAAGATAGCCCAGCACAATGTCCAGCCGAATCTTAAAAGGGTCCAATGTTGGGAAATCCACCACTTCCCTGGGGAGATTACTCCAATGGCTGATTGTTCTCACTGTGAATTTTTTTCCTTTTGTGTGCAGTCAGAATGCTCCCACGAGTAACTTGTACCCATTACCCCTCATCTTTTCCATGTGATTCCTTGTAAAAAGGGAATCTCCGTCTTCTTTGTAGCCCTTAAGCTTTCTTTTCTCAAGGCTGAACAAACCCAGTTCTCTCAGCATTTCCTCATATGGCAGGCTTCCCAGTTCTTTGATCATTTTTGTGGCCCTTCTCTGGACCCTCTCCAGCCTGTCCACATCTTTTTTATATAGCGGGGGCCAAAACTGAGCACAGTATTCCAGGTGTGGCCTGGCAAGTGCTCAGTAGAGTGGGATAATGACTTCTTTATCTCTGCTGGTGAAGCCCTTTTTGATGCAACTCAGCATCCGTTTGGCTTGCTTTGCCACAGCAGCACACACTTCACTCATATTGAGCTTCCTGTCCACCAGGACCCCCAGGTCCCTTTCCACAGAGCTGCTCCCCAGCTGGGTAGATCCCAGCCTGTGCTGCTCTCCTGGATTATGTTTTCCCAGGTGCAAGACCTTACATTTGTCTTTGTTGAACTTTATAAGATTCTTCTTAGCCCACTCTTCCAGGCTATCCAGGTCTTCCTGCAGGGTGGCTCTCCCTTTGGAAGTGTCCACTTCCCCACTCAGTTTGGTATCATCAGCAAACTTCATCAGGGTACACTTGATCCCGTCGTCCCAAGATCACTTACGAAGATATTAAACTTCATTGGGCCCAATATCAATCCCTGGGGGACCCCACTTTTTACAGGTTGCCAGTCTGAAAAGGAGCTATTTACCACCACATTATATATTATTATACGCTTATGTTAACTTTAGGTAACTTAGGGTATCCATTTCAATTCGTATATGAATAAAGGTAAAAACTATTTTTGTGTTGTGCAAAGTTGTGAATAAAGATGATCTGATGCTCATGACAGATATAAAGATACACTTAAGTTAAAAGACTGAAATGAGGTTTATATGAACTTTACTTTTGCAAAATATTTTAAAAACGTGTTTATTGCAGTTTTCATATAATCATAGAATCATTGAGGTTGGAAAAGACCCTTAAGATCATTGAACCCAACTGTTAACCTAACACTACCAAGTCCACCACTAAACCATGTCCCTAAGCACTTCATCTTTTCATACAGCTTTTCTTGGTTATAGATAACCTATGTACCTTCTGTATTCATATTTTGTTTGTAATACGGCATATATTTTGCTATGTAATACTGGATTTCTCCAAGGCTTTCGATGTGATTTCCCACAGCCTCCTCCTTGAGAAACTGATGCGTTACAGTCTAGACAAGCGGTCTGTGCGGTGGGTAAAATCTGTGCATCAGAAAAATATTAGGAATTCATGTACACATGGGTACTGAACATTATGTAGCACTTTTCACAATAGCTCTGAGGCTGAATATTTCATTTTTCTATATTGGCAGAGGGGTACTTAACAAGAAGACACTGTTAACATAGTATGGGATTAATGGGATCACACAGGAATACAGCATCCAGTTCTAATGTCCACACTTCAAAAAGAGATACTGAAAATCTGTGTTTAGAAGAGAGCTACAAAAATATTCTGAGAAGTTGAACGTCGGGGCCCTGAGTGCACACATGGGCCTTAATGGCCCCAGCCATCCTCCCCTGAACAACCCCCAAACACGCACACATATACATCCATCCCTGCCCCTGTGCCCAGCGGCTCCAGTTAAGCTCAGGGCTGAGCACTGGGCACCTGCCCAAGCCCTGCCATAGTTATCCCTGGGCTCAGCCCTGCTCCTGTCCATCCTGACGTGTTGGCTGCCCTCCCCAGGCTGATCTTTGACCTCACTCGTCACCTCACATTTGTCCGGTGATGGCTGTGCTGCCAGCGGGATGCGCTGCTGGGCCCACTCTGCTCTGCTCCGCTCTGCTCACCTTGCTCAGCCGCTGCCGGACTGCGCCCTGTCAGGCAGAGCACTGTCCTGCCTGCCCTGGGGCCACCCTCCCACCTTCGCACTCCTCCCTCGGGAGCAGCCCTGTTATTGCTGTTTCCTGACAGCAATTGCCTTATTATTTGAGGAAAAGAAAGTTATTTTTGTTTATCAAACTAGAAGGACCTTGACCAGTATCTATATGGAGAGACATTTCTCATGTTATTAAAGATGTCAGCTAAGGTATGAAATCTACAGAACTTCAGACTAGATGCTGTGCAGTTTTAAATTCCAATGTTTTCTGCTGTTTTTGTTACTATAGTGTAAGTCATAGGAACTGCATCCAAAATCATTCTTATCCTTTATCACTTAAAGTCTGAAAGCCCTGTGAAAAGAGATGTGGTAGCTCAGGGTTACTGATTTGAATGTGTAACCTCACTAAATCCTGTGGTTTTTTTGGTCAGGATCAAACTAAATTGTTGTCATACTGTTCTCTGGCCTCATAAAATCTATTAAATAACTTTTATCATGTAAGTAGTGTGGAAACTAAAATGACCAATATGATTTAATCTGTCTATTCAAGGATAAGTGTGAAAGTTAATAATAAAATACAGAAATGTTATTCTCCTAGCTTATACATTTGTCCAGGGAATAGATAAAGCTATGATGACTATGCAGAAATTGTGGAAGATCTAATAAAGTAAATATGACAAAATCAACAGTCATTGCCAAGTGAACTCTATGAAATCCAGATAAACAGAGACAGGCAAGAATGCCTGTTCTTTTAGCACTTGAATGAGATAGGGATTTGAACTTGTATTTAATTTCATTCCTATTCATAAAATAAAATGCTTAATCTTACATAATTTGGCATGTCTGACACTAAGTACAGAGCATTTGAAGTGCTTTGTCTTGGGTCAAGAGTGTGCCCAGAGTAGTTCAAGAGCCATTCCATGTGGCTTTATGAATAAAATTTTGTGCTGATTTGCCTCCAGTTTTACTACCCTTTAAATCATAGAATCATAGAATCATAGAATCATTAAGGTTGGAAAAGACCTCTAAGATCATCAAGTCCAACCATCAACTAACACCACCATGACTCCTAAACTAGGCCTTGGAGTGCCACGTCTACACCTTTTTTGAACGCCTCCAGGGTTGACGACTCCACCACCTCTTTGGGCAGCCTGTTCCAATGCCTAACCACTCTTTCAGTAAAGAAATTCTTCCTGATGTCCTGTTTTAGCTATCTTAAAAAGTCCAAGATTTCCAGAGATAAAGCACACAGAGCACATTTACAAATGCAATTCTAAAAGACAATAATAAAACAAATAATGTGATTTTCCAAAAGTGCCTGTACACACTAGACTGTCACCCATTTCCCACTTTTCAGAATCAGGTTCTTCTAATTGGAGGAAAATTCATCTGTAATATGTAAACAAAGTACCAAAGAGTGACAACTCAAACTCTCTGGCCCAGAAATCTACCTGTTCAGATAAGTCTCTGTTGTCTTCATCCTTCATTACCCAAGTTTGCAGGTTGCTGCGGCTAACACCACCAAATACAGCAAATGTGCCAAACACCCTCATGTAAATTTTTGAAGCACTATTTTACTCTCAGTCCAACAAACAAAAAAGGCATATCCTTCACATTTAACAGCAAAAAACTTTTGAACAAAAATGTCCTTTGTTCTCCTTCATATACGTTCTTCTGGCCTTCTTAGGGCGAAAAGCCGTCTCTTTCCTTTGAAGCACTGCCCTCAAAAAAATCTATCTTTTTTCCTTCTTTCATGTCTTGAAGCTCTGTCAGCTATGCCAGCTAGGAATCAGATCCCTGAACTGACTGCCAGCCTCTGCACTTAGTTTCCTTAAACAGAAGAGCCATCTGGTCTTCTATGTTCTTCTGGCATCCTAATATGCCGAAATAATATCTTGCCAAAACTCTGATTCTTGAGCATCCTTGCCTTTGCCTTTGTCTTGGATGAGAGTATGCTGTTTACTGTCTATTAAAATTGTTGGAAAGAAGGTGGTCTGGACAACTATTTTGAATGTTATTTATTAAATGTTTTTATCATTATTATTTACATTTATTGATTATTGATTTAAAATAATAATCAAAATTACAGTTTTCCATTAACCAGGTTTTACTATAACAGCAAAAATGTGAAAATGTGGTACTACAAACATGACTATATCTGAAAGCAGTTCTTCCTAAGGTACTTCAGATTTGTGATCAGCCCATCAATTTTAGGTGTTACGTTCACAGAGAAAGTCATGACAGAGAGCTGTGCTGCCATTTTTTGAGGTGTTGAAGTAAAATCTTCTTGTTCTGCTTTACAAATAGTGTTCCCATGCAAAAACATTCAAAAATTATAGTGTCTATAGAAATACAAAACCATATATAACTTCTCCGGGAGGAAAAAAATAACCAAAACAAAACAAGACAGTATAATGATATTAACATTTAATTAAACAAGCAAAATCCATGAATTCCACATTAGGAATATAACCAACTGACAGTGGGCTACTACTCATCAGTGGGGTCAAGCACACTTGTACAGAAACACCCACTTAGGTAAAATTTTGTTCATAAGTGAGATAGACACCTAGAATGACTTTTTGCAGAGTCCTGCTCTGATGCAGAAGTAAACTATCCTATTCTATGACAACATTACTGCTATTCCTAATATAATTTCTTCTTACTCAGAAATGGGATTTGCATTGCCATTGTCTTTGGAAATCTACAAAAATCTTTTTTACCCTCTGCTTGTCATAGTTTGGGATATAAACCTTACATTGTCTCTGCTGATTAGTAGTGGTTTAAGTAGGACCTTCTGTGAAGCTTGACAGGTTTCTTTATACCGTTGCCACTAATTCAATTCATTTGGTTCCATTGATTTCCAAACATCCTCTTGCAGAAACTTAGAACAGGAACCTTAGATGGAATTCCTAAACGCTTGAATAAAAGTCTTTGAAACACATAAGCCTCTGCTGAACATAAATGTGTCCTAGAAATGAAGTTCATTGCACCTCTTAAACCTGAGATCTTGCTGGGTTTTAGTTGTTTTTCATGTACTCAGAGAGCAAAACAAAGCTCCATTGTGATTTAACATATATTGCAAAAATTATTAAGTCAGAGTTTAAAACAGAAAATATCTCCTCAGTTTAAAAAATTCTGATGAGACTCAGCAGTATTTTGGTTAAAAGTACCTGAGTTAGGTGCCAGCTTGAAAGTGAATCCATCATACTCACAAAGCGTACAAGAGAGTGTGCCTGTGATTGTAAGGCAAATTTCTTTTGGCAGAGAAAACTATACCTGACATTGCGTTATTGGAGTCTACACCAGAGTATTGGGAAGACAGTTAGGTGATAACTGGGATTTGCTGGTAGTGGCAGAGCTGCTCTCTGTTTTGTGAGCGGCAGGGAGTTAATGACCTTCTTAGCTAGGCAAAGAGTGTGAAGCATTGTTCATATAGAATTTCTATCCCATATGTCCTTGATCAATAACAAATCTAGCAAGGGCATAAACAATCCACTAAATACCAGCTGAAGCAATAAAAAACAGTGATTGAAACTATGGTGAAGCAACATTATAATTAATGTAAATGAGGCTGCCCAGACATGGCTTTTTGCCTGTATTGAGGACAAAGAGCTCAGTCCCTCTAAGCCTCCCAGCTTGTGAGTTTATGCATACATTAACTTCAGTGATCAAAATAAGAATTAAATACATTTTTTAAAAAATGTATGAGTCCATTACAGGAATGAAGGAGTTATAATGGATCTTTTGCTGATTTAAAATGGAGAAGCAAATTAAAAATCCAAGATATAGCTGTTGTATTCTGAAAAAAAGAGATGATCTTATAGAAATTAAACACTTCTATGACTTCCAGTAAGGTTCCAATGATTATTTCTCTGTTATCATTTCATTATATGTACTTTAAATAGAATTAAAGTTCAAAAGTTACAAAGCAGAAGAGTTAATGAATATTTCTGAGATGTACATTTTTGTTGAGTCGAATCTTATACAGAGAAAAAGACAAGCAAAGGTAAAAAAAAAGGAGATGTGACATGCTAGAATGACTTATTTTTCAGATCATAATGGTAATTAATTAATTTTAAAATATGCTTCTCTTTGGGGCCTACTGCTGTGTAAAAGGCAAGAAATAATTTTTCTAAACCTCTTATATGTCTTTATAGGTCAGAAGCCAAATGTTTTTAGTGAAATGGTGTACTAAGTAACTGTTAGTTTGCCATAGATTAAGTAAAAAGGGAACACTCATATAATATATTTAAAGAAAAGCAAGACGACATATCCTGTCCTAACCAAATTATAAATGTATAGACTTTTCATAAAACAGATGGCACCCAGAGGGACTAAAGTACTGAGGAAAGAAGCTATCCTTGATGAGCTAAATGTCCTTTACTTCATCCTGAAATTTTCTTCTATGGGTTGGGGGGGGGCAGGGAGAAAAAAGGAGAAATTCAGTCTTAAACCAATTTTGTTCTCTTATCTATGAGACAAAGAACGTAACTTACTCAAGAAACTTAAAACTTCCTTGCAATTTAGCTCATTTTGTAGCACATTCTTTATACAACCAGATATACAGATATACACACATATGCACACAAATATTGAAATAATGCTGTCTGAGGCAAATATTTTTAATATATTAAAGGAGAATTAGACGATAATGTTTTCCCTTTAATAAATATATGCAATAGGAACTTTATTGCATTCATAATTGAATGATGTACAAATGCATGATATGAAATTATTCTATTTCAAATAGACTCCATCAGTGAGCAATAGATGCTCACAATTATATGTTAAGCTGTATAAACAGATCTCAGGATATAAATGTAAGTGAACTGTTGTACATGCAAAAGGCAACTGTATTTTTAAGTGGTCCCTCACACGAGAAAATACAATCAATATACATAAAGAAACATGTCATTTTCAGAACAACCAAAGCACAAATGGTACAAATGATCATGTTTACCATCTAAATATACTATGTGATACCTGGTTGTGCACACATCCTTTAGGCCAGGAGCACAGACAAGATTTTTGAAAAGACCAAAGTCATTCCTGAAGAAGGGTGATATCTTAAATTACCAGTGGGGAAAAAAAAAAGACAGGGATAGCAATGCAAATGCTTATGTGCCCCAGTTGCCATGTTTTGTGGCTGATGACTTCTGAAACATGCAAACAGTCAGAGATATGTCATGCTGTTTCATAGACCCTATACATTTTAACTTTTGCTTACAGTATGTTTGACAGTAACAGAATTTAAACAAGTTTGGCTTGTAAGACACTTAATAAATTAATCATCAGGTGCAAGAAATTATATTAATGACATTAACCTTCCACTTTCAGTGCACATTCTTCTTCATACCACACATTCATCTCATTATTTCTGTCTCTGCCCTTCGAGCACTTAGTTTCCAAGTTTGTGATTTTTCTTTCTGTCTTCATTTCACTGCTTGTTAAGAATCCATTCTGTGCACTTGGGTCTCAGTGCAGAAAACCACCATTTTACAATGAAGTCAATGGGAATTAAATTGGAGCTTAAAATTAAGCTCACACTAGAATGCAGTCAGAATAGAAACACACAAGCTCAGATGCTTTTTCAAAAGAGGGCCATGAAGGCTATGTGGTTTCTTTCAATTCTTCCTGCTTCACTTCCACTTTTTTTCAAGTAAGTAGATAGGTCCAAACTCATAGATACTTGTTTAATAACACAGCTGATGATTGGCAGATAACATTTCTGTTTTGCAACAAAGTTTGAACTTTCAAATTTGTTTTTAATTCTGTTCACAGCATTTTCTTGGAACAGAATCATACCAAACTGCCCATGTTCCGTTTGTTGTACACACTGTTGTACACTTACTCAATATATCGTTTGACTTTGACAAAATTACATACTTTTACAAGAGCATATTATTCTGAACCTATTCACGTATGGTCTATCTTTTTAAGCAATCCAAGATCAGGAGTTTATTTTGGTTTGGGTTTTCTGGTAAATCAGAATATTAGTTTATAAACATGTGGGTAATTCCTGTTGCACATAATTTAATAGATTTCTCCTCATTAAGACTGTGCTTTAAAACAAATCTATAGTTGTATACAAACTACAAAACAATAATTAGTGATTTCACTATTAAAATACCTACTGAGTAATAAAAAATATTTGTCTTTCTTTTACATCATAACTGGCTGAGTATATTATGTTATATTTTAGAATGAGGTAAGAAATATTAAATGCTCTTAATCTTAATTTACAGAGTTTATCCTGAAAAGTTCCATCCTCCAAGTACATAGATAAATTCCATTTGTTTTTGTTTTTTTCTCAATACGAGGGTTTTTCTATGAGAAATATATCCATGCTTAGAAAGGATAATCAATTTTGTGTTTGTACTAAAATCTTTGCCACAGGTAATTACTTGTACTATAGTTTATAGCAAAGTCTCTCAGAAGTTACAGAAAAATGATTCAATGGTTTTATTTCTTTTCTCTTTGTATCTTTGCATTCTTTATCTCTGAAGTTTATGTATTAAGTACTTATGAAAGGCTTCCATAGCAGTTATCCTCCATAAACAAATGACTGACTGACAACAGTAACATCAGAGAGTCTCACTAATATGTGAAGCTGAAACTGAAATATTTAAGGCCTAATACAAAGTATTAAATCATGAATAATTTGAGAAAAATGTTGTTCTCTTATGGACAGAAGTGTGAGTCAGAAAGAGAAGACTTCAGATCCTGACATTTTTTCCAAATTCCTAATGTGATTCTGACTGAGCTACTTGATGTCTTGGTGCCCAAAGTCCTCATCAGAAAAATGGGAGTAATTTTATTCCTCCTACCAACCTGTCTCTTCAGATTATCAGATCTTCAGTACAAAGGTTGCTTATTATTATGTATGATGCCTGAAAAGCAAGGCCCTGATTCAGTTTTGGTTAAGAGATGCTGCTGTTATGCAAATTATAATTTAAAACCTCACTGAAGACATTTTAAGAACAAAAAAAATCCGGGGATTAGTAGATTCATGATTTTTCTGGGAAAAAAATCTGACTTTGGTTATGCTGCATCACATTTGAATTTCAATTCCCACATCTTCTAACTTTGTAACCTTATATTTTGGAATTTCCAGAAATGTTGAATTAGAACTGTTAAGCATTGCTGTGTCTTTTTATTGCATCTCCTGCAGCAGCTATGTGTTCACTTTACCACTGTTCACTAAAGGTGATTGGTTTAGTAGAAAATATGTAAAATAAGTGGAAGCAAAATAATGACATAATATAAACTATATTTTTAATTTGCTATTTCTACTCCCAATATCTGGCAATGAATAGCCAGAGTCCCAAGCTGTATGATCCCACTTAATGTATCATGTAGAGAAAGAGGACCATAATCCTGATGTATATGAGCAGAAGAGACTTTTCCTGTCAAAGACATAACATCCTTCTGTTTCACACATGGAGTTTAGATTCGGATGCCTCATATCTCTAGCATGGACAATAAGGAATGAATGTGCCGGGGACAA
>WAAD01008250.1:3843-22039 GCA_013389945.1 Fregata magnificens
AATAACATTAGCTTTGTCTCTGACTCTGAAAATAATTGATTTCATTTAAGTTGCTGTGTAACTGACAAAGAAATGTTGCAAAAGTGTTGCTGATCTTTCTTCAGTTTTCCTTTGTCTTCTCCTTAGAGTTATTAAGCCATGTTCTGTCGATATTTATGCATGTGCAACTCCCAAATAAGGTGTGCTCTGCTTGACATAATTATAGAAGACGCAAAGATCACAGCTGATTAGTGTGAACTGCTTTTCTGTGGTAGGGTTTTTTCAAACAGATAGATCATGAGTCCAATCCTGCATTCCTTACTCCCAGGAAACCTATTTGGATTTTCTTTAATGAATATCAGTACTGTTAATCTCTGGTGATTAGAATATCACAGGCAAGCATAAAACTCTGAAGTCCCTGAGACTTCTTAATATGGGAAAAATTCTTCTTGAGACCTTTCCTAACTTCCTATCCAACATAAACAATACAGAAAAATATACTCAATATTTTACTTTCCAGTTCTCTCATTCCATCAGTATGTAACAGATAATATTGTTGGTGTTCCATTTCTATCACTTTTTTTGAACTCTATTAGATATTTATGGGTTATTTCTCATGTACACTACAACACCACTACAACAGTTAAATCATGCTTAGAAGTTATGATTCTTATACAGTGTCTGTCTTTAATTTATTTTTCTGATTCAGACTCCTCAGTTACATTCCTCAGTTCATTCTGTCTGGACTTTTCCTAACCGATCACTTGTGAATGTGTCGATGATTGTGAAAGAGTAAATAGAATTTAACTTGGATTCTCAATTCTTCCCTAGCCTCCCTCTTGAAAAACAACATAATTGATTTGAAAATGCTTGCCTTAAATGTTAGGAGATCCTTAATGTAGCCATTATTTGGAATCAAAAATAGAGTTGTGTTACCAGAGTTCTACCTGTGAACTTACAAAGACAAAATGCAAACATTTCTGTTAATATAGAAAATATGTTTCACAGCCATAGAAGCAATCAATAAAAACATTCCTTTGGAGGAAAACTTAAACTGCTTCAGAGATCAAATGATAAAGAGTAAGAAACGTCCAATCTACTGTATCAAAAAAGGTGCTGTGAAGATTCACTCTAGGTGATTGTGTGTATGTTCTCATGACGACAAAACTGAGAGCGTTAGCAAGGGGAGAGAAATCAAAGGACAAGAAATTCAGATGTCATTTTCTAGCTTTGAAAGATTTTATTTTAGAGAGAACTACTTCAAAAAAATTCAGACTGACAACTACAATCTACTGTCATTCCTGAGAAAAAAATAGTGACATAGCTCTGATGTCAGACTGTACCTTAGTTTTAGGAGTAGGAAGAGAATTCTGAAATTCATTAATTCATATTTCTTTTTTCCTCCCAATACATGAATTACAAGCAAAGCTAGAAAAAGCCTACATTTTATTTGTTGCACGGATACTTGTGAGGAAACACCATCCTGATTTGAGAGAAGGCTGCTTTTGAGGCATAATTGTCCAATGAGTTTACCCAAGAATTGGATAGGAACTCACTTCAGCAGAGAAGGCATTTCCCTTTATTCGGAGACCCTCTTCCCTAGCTATACCTCCACAGTTGTCAATAACATCTATGACTTAGATCAACCCCTTCATAGCTGATGATCAGTAACATAAATGTGGTGCTTATGTTTGCTCCATGTAGCCATATTTCAGTAATAGTTAATTTATTTTTCCGATTTTAATTCTTGTGTTGTTAACCAATGAAAGAAATGGGGAAAAAAAGAAAGTTCAAGTGCAAAGTCAGAAGTTCCTCTATAAAGCTTTTTTTTCCCCCTATTCAATTTACATGAAAAATGCTGTTATGTGCTTGAAGTGCCAGTGTGACAAACAGTCACATACTGGCCTTGTTGAACTGCTGTTGTTAGCTGTATCACTTGCTGAACTTCTGTAATCACCAACGGAATCAAATGCTGGGTCATTTGATACAATTACTGTGATGTTCAGCAACGTTTATTCAAAAGCTCTGTGTGTGCATGTAAGAACAAGAGGCTTGCTTTAGTAGCGAATGTCCCTTGGTACGCACCTCACACGCTAGATGTGGAGAGACATTTTCGTTTCTTTAGTAGGCGTGAGGTAAGTGGTCTAGGTGGGCACCGCAGGATCAACACCACAGAATGTGGAGGTCTTCAGCTCGGCCTTGCAAACAATGAGTTAGCTTGTGTCCACTGAGCATTACTTTCCTGCACTCTGCTTAAGTTGTATGGTAGCAGTAGGAATAACTAAAAAAGGCTTCTTTTGCAGTCACATGTTATTTCCATTTTATGCCTTCCCAATCTGTAACTCCAACTTTTCTCAGGCTGTTAGTCATCTTCTAAAACTTTCACATTTCTGGTGTTTACAGAGTTTTAGGGCTCAGAGAGAGCTGTGAAAGTATGCAGTTAGTGACAAGGATGAGAGACGGCAGAACCTTGTCATTTCATTATATTTATATTATAGCGCTCACAGAGCTTCCCAGTAGCCAGCTGCCTCTCAAGAGAGCTATTGCACAGAGCTAGCAGAAGACTGCTTTTGCCTTTACCATCTTGGACTTCAGTTTTCCACTATCCTTTTTGTGGCCTGTCAGAGGGGAAACCGGAGTACTTATATTTCAAAAGTGGTGGCATCATTTGAAAATGGGGTTGACAGGAGTTCAGCCTAGAAAAGCATAAGCTTAGGGTACATCTATGGCAGACTTGACTGCAGGGTAAAAGTACTAAATGAGTTTTAGGTGAGCTTGCTCAGAGATGAGCTTGAGGACCCACGGCAGCACAGAATGCAGTGTGGGGTATCCATATAGATGAGAAGCTAAACTGCGTGCTGTTATAATCAAATAGTATGTGGTACCAGAATGAGCTGTCTTTTTTTNCTTAGGGAATGTCTACATTGCGGTCCTATTTGTGGTGTAGATGCAAACTTCTTCAGCAGGAACCAGATTTCAGTTTCTCAGACACTTGCTTAAGCAGAAAGGAAGCTAAAATTCTCTTCTCACTATTTTTATGTCTGTGGCTTTCCAGGGTTTCTGTTTTGTTCCAGATTGCATCGCCATGTCACATGTAAAATTCCACATCCAAGAAAAGGGTGGAGGGCTATGCCTCTTCTGAGTTGAAGAAAAAAGTCTGAAATAATTTGTGCAGTAAATGAAATAGGCTCAAGACTCCTCTATGGTATGCAACTAATTAGCTGATGTTCATTTTCAAGTGCGTTGTTCACAGTCAAGCTGAGACAATGCGTAATATGCATTATAATGTCCCAGGAATGTGTCCTGATTCTAACTGCTTCCTTTTACCAGTGCTGCTCCCAACCGTGAATAAACCCTGCTTGAAATCTTGAAAGGTGATGGGTGTATTCTGGAGACATACATTTTCAACATCTGAATCTGAGCTCTCTGTGATGTAAAGCCTGTGAAAGAATGACTCTGGCACTACAGCCTGGAAAATGTCTTCCGTTTGGCTTTTTCTCTCTGTTTCTTCCTCTCTCCTCTTAATGATTATCAAAAATTTCAGTCCTTTCATTTAAAAAAAATTGTTGCTCAGAGACTTTTGACTATTTGCATCCATTTAATTTTAATAATACATGTACTGGATTTTAGTGCTAGCAATGAAACGTGATTTATTTTCTATTATTTATTGCTATTTATTTAGGATTTAGTTAATGGTCTCTGTAGTTACAAGCAGCTATAAGCCAGCCTAGTGAGTCATTTCCTTTACACTGACACCCACTGAAATGGCTCCCTTGCTGAAAATTCACTGATGTAACCAGACAAGCAGTATCGCGAGAGGTCATAGCTCATTATTTCCCATTTGCTAAAGTATGTGAACGTTTCCTGGACAGAATAAAATCAAAAGAAATCTAGGCCTAGAGGGTCAAGGACACAAGGGAGAATGAATTTTATTCACAGAAATTGATGCAAAATTTATTTGTAGAAGTAGGTTTAGTTCCCATCACAGACAGAAATGGGGCAATGAAAATGTTCTTATTAACGCTCCCTATCTACACAAGTGCTGGTGTCAGGCTTGCCTATGTATTTGGAGATAAAGTATTAAAACCGTGATAATGCACTGACTCTTGTAGAGAAAGCAGAACCATAATTGACTTAATATTTAGAAGCAGCTAAACTAAACAGACATCATTAGTTCTTGGCATTTGTCTGATAACTTGTTCATTTACTCATCATGGTCATCTGAGGCCTCAGTTTTCTCCCTCAGTGCTTAGAAGGCATATAACCGGATCAAGGAGAATTTTATTTCTGGAACATTCAAGTGGAGGTTGTAGCTGTATTTTGTTGGTAAGAAATCAAAATGCTTACAATGTGCAAAGTGTAAAGGCATGCATGTAAATGCTGGAGATCAAAGAGTTAGTCTTCTATGGGGATTATCTAATGTTACTACTTTCTTCTTCACTTATTATTACGGCATCACTCAGAATATAGTGGGATTTCTTGTCATATTTGTTGATATACTGGAAAATACTTGAACTTCCTCCAAGTCTGCAGATCTGTCTGCCAGGATGGATTCCTGCAGAACCCAGAGGGGCAGCTTTGGGAACATCACTGTGGTTTTTCACTAGACTAAGATACGTTCAGTAAATAAACAAGCAAACCAACCAACCAACCTTGGGATGAATGACGTTCTAGATACCGGCCTAAAAAAAGAAAATCCTGCCCTCACACACTTCATCTCCTAGATAGCATTGTGCTGCCATGTTCTGCCTGTCCCTGCAGACTGTGTCTCATCTTCTTCCTTTGTCACATGCTCAGCTTTGTGGCTTTTCAGGCCAACAAACAAACCAGCATAATGAGAACAGAGGAAAGATTTACTTTGGACATTAAATGGTCTCTGTGGTAATTTATGATCTTTTTTATCTTTTTAAGAAACCCCGGTTGTTAAAAAAAACCAAGTAAAATTGCATTTTTAAAACAGATACTGCACATTTCCTTACCAATACTGGGGGGAGGGGGAAAGTGAGATTTGGCTGCCTTAGCGTGTTTCCTGCTCAGCATCCAGCGGGGAGGTACGTGGATGCCTCGCTGCCTGCAGTGGCCGGGTGACCACAGGGCTGAGAGGCAGCTCCAGAATCAGCAGCAGGTAGTTTGGCATGTCTTTAGCAATCACTTTGTCTTCACAACCTCCTGTCACATGGCTCCCACGCCCACTCCCTGTCACAGCTTCACTTCTTAAATAAAAAGAAACTGACAGCAATAAAGAATTAAAAAGGTCTCTGTTGGAAGAAAGAAATGCATGCAACTGTCCTGGAAGGAAACAAGTTTGGGTATAAGGAGTTTAGGAGAGAATTTAAACTTCTCTTGTCTTTTAAATACCTAAGTAAATTCATTTGCTTCGCTGAAGCTGATTTTATGATTAAACAGGCGTTTATCTCCCATTCACTTACTGTGGAAAAGGTAGACCGAAAGGAAGCCTTGTGGCTTTTCAACCTGTTGAGTAGAGGCTTTTCGTGCATTGTTACATTCTTCACACTGGGGTAAATAATCCCCAGTAGGAGGTGGAGAACCCCACATGTTATTTATGAGGTGAACCTCACAAAGCTTGAATTTCTGATTCTTTTCCCATAAACATGGAAGAGTATAGCTGCTTGGCTGAGAGCGGAGTCTTTTATTATTAGGTACATTTGCTTTCGTCACTGATGCTACAGCATTTCTCATGCTACCTTGTCTGCTGATCTACAGAACTCCTGAGCAGGGGGGCCCTGCAGGCAGCTTCTTTTCAGACATCAGTCTTCACATGGGAAGCCTGAAACTGCTTGCTACTAGAAAAAAACCTCATGGATCACTGCCATCCTTCTTTACAAGACTTTTTCAGAAGGTAGTGATGGGCTCCCTACCCCACTGACAGTTTTAATGGAGTATATTAAGTGTTCAGGTTCGTACCACTGTGTTTGGCAGTGTTTTGTGGAAGCTTGTTTAGAAATATTCTGGTCATGATAATTTTCTAGCATCATGCTATTTAGAGGAAGCAGAATAGACTATGCTTGACTAACTACCATCTCATTCATTTTGGGGCAGAAGGGCAGGTTCTACATCATTGTGCAGCCCTTTTTTTTTTTTTTTTACTGATCTATTAGGGGGAAAAAATGAAATAATTAATACTTAATTGCATCAAATGGGCCAAAATTTGCTCTGAATTGCATGCACATAACACCCTGGCAATTGTACTTGCATTACCTGAAGGCATTTAGATTGCTTCATGAGATTCCCTTTCCTTTAGCCAAATACATAATACTTCTCCTCTGAGATCTGAACTGGTTTATTTAGTAATTAAGGTAGTTTCTGCAACATCTTAAAGATGCAAAGGGCAGATACATCAATTCCAAATCCAAGCACTAACTCAATGGCTCTTAAAGCTTTCCCGTTAGCGAATTCTCTGAAGACAGAGAATTCTCTTGAAGGCATATGCCTCTACATTTGGATTTGGCCCATTTTAAACCAGTATCAGAGACATAATGAAAATAAACACTCCTAAATCTAATGGATGTTTAATAACATCCTCTCATTATGTAGTTTTACTACTTTCTTTTTCATTTCCTTCACATATTTTAGAGCTGACTCTCTCACGTTACTCACAGCCCTTTGGTCACTGCAGATTTGATTTTGTCCTACAGAAGATGTGTGAATGTGTGTACAAATTTGAAATAAAGTTAACTTTGTGTTGATGCTTGCCAAAGAGAATCCTCAAAAATTGGACAGCAAAGCTTTTGACAAATTCTAAGATTTTGGAAATCTTACAGCAATCCTGAGCTGTTACGGCTTGAAGATGATAATTTCATCAAAAAGTTCCTCAAATACAACTGGGCAGGTGAACTAGAGCAACAGAAATAGAAATTCAAGTTCACACTTTGTACATTTAGTATTATTTTTGCCCTAGGTTCTACACATATCAGTGAAAGAGGTGTGATCTATCTGCACATATAGTATAAAACTAGATAGCAAATTAGGAATGACATGTTGGCAAATTGCTAGTGGATGACTGTCACTTGTTTTACAACACAATATATTTTGCATTTTGCTGTCTTCCTTCAAATCTCCCCATTCATATCTCTGAATGCTCAGCGTTGGCTGGTCTTGTATGCCGGAGATGAAAGGGGGGCATCTTTCCCTAGCAAAGTACTGTGATCCACACTCCTGGCTCTTTCTGCGCTTTGATTTCTTGTGTTGTGTTTGATACCTCTAGTGGCAATACAGAGCATTGGGAGAACATATAATTATTTGTCCCCATCCTCTTTTGGAGACTAGTTATACATTTTCCCTGCACTCTTAGTCAGGTTGCTGGATTTCTTCTCACTGGAAATGACTGTAAGATTTTAACAGAGCTAGGCAAATGATTGATTTTTGAGGTCTGTTCCAGAATTCAAACAAAAATTTGTCTGCTTTTGGGGAAACGAATAATTAAAACTGCTAGACGAACCTGAGATAAAACATTTCATTTCATTTTGAATTGTTTAACTCCTTTTAAAAGACACGTCAAAGTAAAAAATCTATTTTGAAAATGAATAATCAACAGTTTTAGACATAAAAATTTCTTTCTGATCTTTGTGAGCAAACCTGTTTGTTTCCCTACTGAAGTGCATTCTGCAGCAAGCTTACTATTCACTGAGAACATATTTTTCCTCCATTTTACCCAGCTGACAACAATCTTAGCAAAGACAAGGGCTAGCAAAAACATGAAGCTAGAATAAAAATGTTTGCTCTGCAACTAAATTTCTCACAAGTTATATAAAGTAAGTAAACTTTACCAGTTTAGGTACAGGAAGAAAAGTAAGCAGTTTCTATCTTGTAACAGTTAGTTCCTGCTCTGTGGGCCTGACAAATGCAAACCAGGACCAACAGCTTTGCTCTTGGGCCCAAGGATAATTTATCAATCTCTTCTGATATCCAGGCTACTTACTCTAGCCTTTCCGAAACAATTTTCATTGGCTGTGTATGCACAGAGTAGGGTTTTGGTTTTACTGTTCTCTTTAGGAGATAGAACACCAAGAATGGCAAAATCCTTTTGGGATGAGCAAAGATGGCTATCTTTCAGAGGTTTAAACCTATTCTAATTCAGGTATTAGCCCTCACATTGGTTGCTTTTATGTAGTTGTGGAGCGAGATCTTGTTTAAAAAAATCTCCAATTATGGTTCAGATTAAAATGTTGGCTGCAGATTATGGAACTTCCGTGTGCCCTTGCTCTGGGGACACCGACCACTGAGAGAGGTGGGATGCAGAGTACAGAGCAAGAATTCCTGTAACCATTCCAGCTTAATCCACTTCCCCACATGAATTGGCACCCATCTTCCTTCTTGTTTGTTCCGGCACAGTGGGCCGCTCAGTAAGGGCTTTGAGATATACTTGTGGCACTAATGATAATATACGCATTGCTCAATGCCTAGAATTTGTAATAGCATGTTTGTGGTTTGAGTATGCGTGCACCTAAGAGGCCATTTCCTGTCTTCCAGTTTCCGTTCCATCTCCCACAGTCCCTGTACCTATGAAAAAGTGGATGTTTTGGATTGTTTTTAATTAGTCTAAACTTTCTTGCAACTTATTCTTAAAAAATAACATTATCTTGGCTCTATTTTCTACCATAGAAGAATTTTATGATTTTTTATGAGAGTGCCTCAACTGCGGATATTTAATTGAAGCTTGCAAAATAGTCAAATAAAAAAAAGTCTGCCCCTTTCCAGCTGTCACAGTTGTTTAAGCCTGTTTGGTACCATATCAGGAGTACTAAAATTTTAACCGTACTGAACAGTAAACGGAACAATTCAGTAAACAGTGTCTGCAAGATTGTAAGTAAATATCTCTTCCCTAATTAGCCAGTAATACATTATTTGGATCAGCTAAAATAAATAGGCAGTTGCTGGTACTGACATAAAATGCATTTCTAAAACTCACAGAAGAAGAGGGCAACTGCTAGGAGCTCGTTTGTCCGGGTTGTTCATGACTGTTCATGCTGTAACGTTGTCAAATTGCACCACTGCAAGGTATTTGCTGTACACCAAGTAGGCACT
The DNA here is from genome assembly GCA_013389945.1 of Fregata magnificens. NCBI lineage: Eukaryota > Metazoa > Chordata > Aves > Suliformes > Fregatidae > Fregata > Fregata magnificens. The sequence continues at coordinate 12,868 of WAAD01008250.1, forward strand.
AAACTACGTTTAACACAAATTATACTCTCTACTTCCTGAGTGAAATACAACTAAGTTTATTTGCCCAAATAAAGGGATAAGTAATAAACAGGTTGCATGTAACGGGTTTGTATCACTATTTTGTGTATTACAGATGAACTCTTTTCTGTGGGCTAGTTTCCAGGATTCTCTGTTTAATTGTCAGCTTCAACTCTTCAGAAGAAATGTTCTCTGAAAAATCTGAAAATATCAGGGTTTTTTTGATAATATGAGATTTTTACTAGGCTGCAACTATAGGCAGTTCATAACCTGCTTATTGCCTCTGGATACTGAGAAAATGAAAATTAAATAATTTAGCTTTAAATTCTAAAATATATGGATGTTTAGTAAAATAAATTACTTAAACTTTGTTAAAATTAGATGTTTATACTTAAAACACTACAAGAAGAGGCTTACACTGTATGGCATGAGTATGAAATAGGATGTATATTTTAAAATGGCTGAAGTTTAATATTTTAAAAGAAATAAACTTTGGTCCTTTTTCCTCAAGAAATAGCTACGGAATTTTTTTGACAACTTTTGAACAAATAACAAGACAGCTAGAGATAATAGTCTATTAAATATAAAGTCTTTGAGTTAAAATGTACCAGGCAGGGAATGTGAATTTGATGGAAAGCTGAAAATTGAAGCATGAAAAAGTGAGGAAATAGTTAGTTGATTTCAGAAAATGCTATATTCATTTTTGTGGAATTTGAGTGGCCCTGCCCAGGTTTTACTTACTTGATGAGAGATTATTTTCAGGAATAATTACATGGGGAAGAAGGACAAAAGCAGAATGTTGAAAGTGATTCATTTGTGGGAACAGCGGGGGTCTGCTGGGTGAGTGATTATGGTAAGTTATCAGTAACTTTGGCCAAGGAATAATAGCATCCTGAAGGCATCTATTCCACACTACTAAACCTGTAATTTTGAAAGAAAATTTAATGCATGCATTTTTGAAAGAAATGTAAATGAGGGTTTGATTTTGTGATGTGGTATAGTCCCAAGGTGCTTCACTGCACTTGCCTCCGAGAAGGGCAGAAAACAGCCCAGATCCACAGGATGGACTAGGTAGGGTGTTGTGCTTCTGTAGTGCAGCTGGCCACCCATCATCTACAGGTGTCCCTTCTCTACCTTCCTGTGTACATCAAGGAACTGGTGAACTCAGGCTGCAGGTTAACATTACTATGGAATCCCTTGCAGACACTGAAACTCCCAGAACGCAGCTTATGCATTGAATACTTGCTGTCATCTCCGGCTGAGGATCTACACTCAGATACTTGCCCATTTGTTACTCTTGTATGAACTCGGAACATGTATGATACCCATTATGTTGTCTTCAGCATGTAAGAGCCTCCAAGAACAGAGACTTTTTGAAAAGTGTATTCTCAACAAGGCAACCTACTGTGAGCACATCAGATCTGTCCTCTGATGCTTTCACTGGCTTCGCCTTAGATTTTTCAGATTCAGGGAGGTGTTGCTTATATTCAGCATACTTCATTGCCTTGTGTGCCAGTGAAGGCATACTTCATTGCCTTGTCCAGGATATGTAAAAGATGTGGAAGGCATTTGTTCCTCACTTCTCTGAAAAATGGAGCACTCTTACGTTAAGAGGAAATCTCATCCCCATGGAGAGGATAACTTTCTCCAGGGCTGATCTCACACTGGAATGAACTCTGGAAATTTAAAAAATCCCCACAGACCTCACTGCCTTCTGCTCCAGTTGCAAGGCACTGTTCTCTGACCCCATCCTCTCTAATGTAAATATTTAACAATATACATATGTCAAAAGCAACAGCAACCACAACTCTGAAACTCTACCAAGCAAAGCACAAGTTTTTCCCACAGCGAGCGGGTGAGGGGACACACAGTATTAGTGATGGCGCTTCCTGTACGACTGTAGGTGTTGCTCCATACATAGCAAGACAGTAATGATTGTGCCATAGGAACCTCTGTAGAATAATAGAGCAGCTTTGGGTTGCCTTTGGGAGAAGGTATAGCCCCGAAGCCAGCTGCCAGCCCAGACTCCTTTGCATGTGAATGAGCAGTGGAGATGGTACAGGGAGATCCAAGTTACAGGCAGCCTGAACCTTGTGTCCATATTACCTTGGATCTCATAGCAGTCTAACCATGTGAATATCACATACTTACTACAGCTTTATACTTGAGGTAGTAAGACTTGTGTTTTAGCTAGTATACCACTCCATGCTAATGGCAAATTTCAGGCATCTGAGTGCAGTACTCAAAGGATGTGACATTTTTTTCTGTTGCTACCTCATCAGAGGCTAGTGGTCAAGTTGACGAAGTAGCCTGACCCAGGCTTTTTCAAGCTGTATTTCAAGACTGAGATGAACAAGTTTAAGTATTTGCTCAAATAAATAAGCAAAAGTATTAAGTCTTGGTAATAAAAATTTGACAACAAAAGCTTTTTATTTCTGCCTTGGAATACAACACCATTACTTCTTTCTCTCCTTCCCACTCCTTTGATTTTCCAGGTACCACTCAAATTGCCCATAAATCTTGGACTCTTAATTTAGAAAACAATCTCTCAATCTCTACCACCTCCTAAAAAATACTCCTGAAAAATGGTAACTATTTTAAACATCACATTATGGGTTTTGTTCAGCTTTCAGTGCTTGTGCTACTGAAAGAACATTGGGAAAAAAGGGAAAATGAAAGTAATAAAAATAAAAATCTTAACTGTGTTTAGATTTCTCACAACACATTAAATAGAAAACACGTATCACGTTACACCATTAGATTAGCTGCAATCCGCCAATTCCACTGAAGTGCTACCACCTACATACACACTTTTGTCCAGTGTTTGTGAAAGGTTATACCTGGCAATAAAACTCATGGTATTTTTGAAATAGCACATATGCACACGCAATACCTGAGATACGTGCCATAATCATGTGATCATGCTTTTAATTGTATTTACAGGAACACAGAGGCCTCACTATGGCTTCTAATGGTCCCTGTTGTATTAAGTATATATACACATAACCAAGACAATCATAGTACCTAGGTTTTTATCTAATTAATGTGTGGCTTGTGTCCCACATTTGTGATAGATACTTCAGGGGAAAAAAACCCAACAAAGCCGCCCACTTGTCCTATCTCTCCTATCCTCCACTTCCAAAATACCTCCCTATCATTACAGGCAATTTTTGGAGGCAAATAATTATATCCTTCCACCCATGATTTGTGTCCCTACTTGAGAGGGAAAATGTACATATCCAGGTCTCAAGCAGTTTGATGAAAAGTTAAATGGAGAAGCCTTTGTCTGAAGCTGGCTGTCTGAAACCCACCCCCAGCCCCAGCACCCCTGGCTGCCTGGCAGAAAGCACAGGGGGGTTGTGTCAATCCTCCTCTCTCCCCAAAGGATTATATGGGGTGCCAAAGTACATTTCTATAGTGCTACTATGGAAGCACAAAACAATGTTTTTCCTATGCGAGTTACGTTCTTATCATGGTGCAATTCTTTTAAGTGGCAATAGTTTATTTTAATGTTGGGGGTTTTTATTCCTTCTGCAAATATTTGAGATAAAAATTGAGCTAAGTATGCTATTAATGATTCAGTGGGCATATTTTTAGGAATGACCACTCTACCTGTGCTCAATATGGCTGAAGAGAATAGCTGGTGCTCTGGTTATATTATCATGCTTTAAAAATTCAAAGGGACACCCCATCAGAAACACTACACCTTATTCACTTGTGCTCCCTAATGGCAACTTTAAATTCTGTCTTCTCTGTTGTCTTTGCTAAAGACACATGACTTTGAGCCTTTGCTGTCAGAGCGGTGTGTATTGTGCCAGTGAAATGCAGTCAGTGCCTAATGTGCATTTACAGAACTTTCAAAGACTGTTATATATACATTTCTCTTCTCTTTTTTGTGGAGGATATGTGATTTCTTCTATCAGTGCAGCAGCTTGTGATGTGATAGTACAATGAAACATGAGGCCAGTGCAGCCAGATACCTTTTTTCTTCATATTGTGTTAAGGGTATGAGCCTTCTTTGATGTCAGTAAAGTTAATACACTTAGAGATATAAAAATCAAGTCAGTACTCACTAAGAAAGTAGTACCAGACTTCCTTGCTAGCCTAGGTTTTTACCAACTTTTCTATTTCTATAAAAGAAAGAGCTTTTAGAAAGTGAAACATACGTCCTTTGTTTGTACAAATTCTTAGACAATATGTGGAAAAGAAGACCATATGTTCACTCCAAACTTACACCATCTTTTGGTCATTTTATAGCACACAGAAAGGTGCCTTGCAGGAAAAATAGCTACAGCCAGAATCCCCCTGATCTCTCCCACAGAACTCACAGCAAATCCAAACTGAAAATTAATTGAGATTGGGGAAGAAAAGCTAACGCCTTCTCCCTTCTCAGTGGGCATTATTTGTACTTGGACATATATCTGCATTTTTTTAGTCAAAAGAGCACAAGGAGAATTCTTAAGAAAAAGGGTGCTCACTGAACATTGCCACGAAGTTCAGCCTATAGGCTAGAGAAGAAATAACAGTGTAGTAATTTTGCCCTTTTTACACCTGTCCATGAATTTTTTCAAACACGCTTTTAGTTTCCTAAGTACACACACTGCTCAAAATCTGGTGACAAAATAGATCTTTGGCTGTTCAGTTTTATACATTACATAACAGAAGTGTTGTGGTTTGTTTTGCTTAGAGGTAGACTACATGATATTTTTTTCTGTTCTTTTATTTTAGGACTAACTCCTAGAATAAATTGACACAAAATTTCAAAGTTGGCTTTCACTGAATATTTGCTAGTATTTTCTTATTATGTTCTATATCATTTTGGGTAGTGATGATGATTACTATTATGTATCATGTAATTTATAATGCATCATACAATCTATTTGCTGCATTACTTGCAGAGATTGAAAAGAGGGGCACAAAAATGCTTCACTGCTTCTGTAACGCATAGTCCTGAGTATATTCCTGTTGTGTTATCTTTATCTATTTCCCAGACAGAACATAATTCTAAAGTGGCCAAATATGCAACAAACACTACTTAAAAAAAGCCAGTCATAAATTGATATGTATCAAAATGTGTATTGAAGAGTTCTTGATCAATTAAAGTCTCCTCCTTATTTTCTAAGCTGAGCCTTGAGACCCAGTTTCCTTCCTATCCATACTTCATAAATGAGGGCTTCCGCTTACTTTCAGGTATAAGGTTTTAGCTTCAGAGCAATATCAATCCCTTAGGTCAATCTACAGTATTCAAAGACAGCAATGTGAATGCATAAAACTGGGCAAGGGAACTTGCTGGATTAGACTGCTCTTCTGCCCGGCACATTCAATACAGACCTAGCTCAAGGAAGTGTCAAAAAAAGGTTGAGTAGAGACTTATGACCTTATCTTGCCTTTTGCATTCAGAGTTGCTTATGATTTTCAAGGATACCTGTAGCATGTGCCTTCACAGAATCTGCTGGGGTTTTTTAAAGTACAGCCCTATCCAGAACAGGACCATACCCACTGGTATCACACCTTAATTTGTGTGGTGTTTAAAAAGGGGATAACAAAGTCAATGACTGAAATGCAACCCTGAGTATAATAACATACTCTTAACACCTTTCAGCTGTGTGTCTCATGTTCATTTAAGTGGCTGAGGATTAAAATAATGGGAGTAAGGTAAAACAGGCCTGTTCATAACACGTACCAGCACAGTTAAGTGGGGACTAACATACCATGTACTTCATACATTGTATAATAGTTGTCCTTCAAAAGTCAGCATTGCCATGTATTTCTCCATCTTTTATCCAGAGGGCAACATAACTCTGTAACTGGGAAATGCTAAGCTTTTAAAACACCTAAGAATGAGGAGACATATTACCATGATATCATATGATGAATGGAAGATGTGACGCATTCCTCTTACTGCTTCTTACTGGCAACATTATATATTTACATATATTAGCAAATTAGACGATAGTCTTAAAGGACAGCATTCTGAACATTGCATTTGTATCCTGGACATTTATATGAAGTATGTCTAGTATATAAATACCAGTTTGCTCTGACAAATACAAATGTAAAACTGCTAAAGAAACTGTAATTTACATGGTTATTTTGGCTAAGTATCTGAGAAATAGGCCAATTCAGATTAGTTTCCTTGCAACCTCTATTTTAATGTCTGTACCTCTTTTCTAAAGGCCAGCTCTACTCATGTAAATGCCCCATGCTCTGAATTGCATGCAGTAATCTGGAGGAAAGAATATGTATTTGGCACCATTTTCAATGATCAAGACACTTTACATGACATTCTTGCTTAAATGGCATGAAAATCAGAGTTAAGTGCTGTGTAAATGAGGGCAGAATAGAGCCCTTTGTATCTCATTTTCCAACTGCCATGGGATCATCTGGAGGTATAACCACATAAATCCCCTGAGGATATGTCTCCAATTCTCTCCCTTGACATGCTGTTCCCTGATCACATTGGAAATCCACTCAATTTAGATTTAATCTCAGCAAAATCTACCCAGGACTTTCTTTCTAAATTTGCAATACTATCTTTTTGGCACTTTTTTGCTTGGGCTATTATGTTTAGCTGCATTTTTGCTTAGACATCCTCAAACCTGCTTCTCTGTGGGGACACGACTGTGTGTCAGGAGAGTAGGGGTCTCTAAAAATTAGAGGTGAAACTGTTGGCTCAGCCCCCAGTATGGGAGCATATTGCTTCCTCTGTCACTGACTGCTGCATGATGTTAGGATTGTACCTTACTTCGCTTATCTAAAATATGGCCATAATGTTTTCCAAACAATTTTTACTTTCTCATCTTTCCAAGTTAAGGCTGTGCATCGCATGGAGCAAAAGTACAACCATTCTCCCCACCCAAAAGAAGCTCCAAGCTGATAATGAATGAGTATATCAAATTTACATGTAAAAAATAAATGGCAAGTTGCATGTGGAGAAAGAGAAAGAGACACAGAGACGGACTGATATAAATTCAGCTTTTAAAGTGTTGGTTGGGTTTTTTTAAAAAATTAAATAATTGTAAGCAGTAACCAGCTGTAGTATTATTCTTCACTGTGTAATCTGCACAGTGAAATGTAAACAGGGGGTCAGGCTCTCCTGTGGCCATATGACCCTCTCAGCAGGAAAAGGGGGCACGGAGAGAGGCTGTGCACAGAGAAGCGTACAAGGATATTCATGAGCTGGGAACTTTTGCAGCAAAAAATAGCTTTCCTGCATAGTCAATGGTGCATAGCGTTCAGTTTAAAAACCCTTATTAAATTAAGAGGAGCTTTCTGCATCCACCAGCCTTTGCTGCTGCTGCTGTGTGTACTTCCATAATGTTGTTGAGAATACTGGGGCTTAATATCAACTTGAAGGTTTAGAAAAATGCAATAACATTCAGATACAACTTGATTACTGACGGAACAGAGATACAGAACATGAAAACTGATATGCCTGGGGAATCTAGCTCTTCTGAATCTCTTTGTTCCTTAAAAAAATTATTTCTTAAAAAATAAACGTCTATCTGTATGTATGTATGCATTCCTTTCTCAACACAGGAAGATGGAGGGATTGGCAGCCAGGCATTCTTCAGTATGTTAATTATCTAATGTTTTCTGTTCTTTAAAATTCTCTTCTTTTTCTTCCTTCTTTTTTTTTGCAGATAAAAAGCTGAGCCCATCTCTTGCACTCTGAACATAGTTCTCACGCTGTGTATTTAACACAGCATATTTTCTAATTCACAAGCATGCTCTTTCTGTCATTGCTATAGTCACTACAGCTCTGACTACCTTTTTGCTGTGGTTCAAACATCTTTTCCCTGCAGTATTTTTATGACATAACAAACCTTTATTTATTTCTTCGTTTATTCGTTTAAAACCCAATAGTTTTCCACCCAAAATACCCGTTTTTACATAACCTTGAGATGCCTATTCATTCTTTCTCAGGAGGAGTTCAGGGGAAAGGTGCAGCGCCCCTCTAAATCACAAATGAAATGAGTTTGTTGGCTTGAATAGTATTTCTCCTTTCAACCCTCCGCACATTTCAGTGCATTCCATTAGTCATTGTTCAAATGAGGCTGTTCTCCGACCCCAGAGGCACGGGAGGAGGGAGTTTGGGGTTTAAATGAGTTTGCCGATCAGTACATAGAGGCACATTGTTTCTCATCTTATATTTTGCATGTTCTGTTTACAGAAAATAACCCTGGTTCCCAGTACCAAAATGTTTCAGGTTTTGAGCACACTGTATGTTTGATGCAGCTAATTTAAATAAATGACTTTCACATTTAAGCAATTAAACCTATAATTAGCACTGTTTGAATGAACTAATCAGCTAATACCCTATGACACACAGTTCTTTTTTTCCTCTAAATATTTTTAAAGGGAAAGGAGAGAGATTTATGAAAAATTATAGGTGATGCAGTAAAAAAATATGCTTTGATTCATGGAAATTACAAAACAACACCACAAACTATTTAGACCGATGTTCTCCTTTTGCCTTCCAGGGAATGTGGAATTATGCACACTCATTTCCTCTGAATTCAGGGGAAAAGACTGCAATAAACAAAGTAGCCAATCTTTTTTAAAACCAGGCAAACTTCTACCACTGTTGTGTGTTTTTAAAGATACCCAAACGCACTTTTAGAGGTACTGTGTACTCACTGTATTTTAAAACGTGTGCATACATCTAATCCAGTGGTAGGAGAGCTGCATAAGCCATACCCTTGGGAGATTCCCTCTGACTGGCAGAATGTTAGCTGCTCTCAATAAGATGGAAATTTATTAGGAGGAAATTATCCTGGTGTCCTCTGAAAAACAGCATTTCTGATAAAAATCTTGTTCTCTGACAGCAGTCTAACAAGATACGTTTGTTAGCTGGTTTTGTTCCTTGGACTCATCTGTTAATTTTAATTCTTCTGTTGCACTGCTGTGTATTTACGTTCTGAAGCAGACATGATCTATGTGTGCTCAGTGGAGATTGAGATGTTGGGGGTGAGAGGGCACAGAAGTTCAGGACAGAGCTAGTCTTTTTTTTTGGTGTTCTCCTCTAGTTAAAGTGGAAAAAATGTCCTTACATTTTTATTAAAGCTTGAATTTGTTAATAAATGTTATGCCTCTTTGAATCTATGTTACTATAGATTTCTATTACTACAGAAATATGTGTAATTTATCATAT